>JAQZBX010005566.1:0-55998 GCA_029593785.1 Cabassous unicinctus
TTATCACCAGCTGGCTACAAATCAAAGAGCAGGCATGTCAGAGAATGAATTCCAAAGTTGTAGTTTCTGAGTAATATTTGGGTAATCTAGGCACCTTTATAAAATGTATATATATATATAATAACATTTATGTAAACAAATGCACATATATGCATATGTATTTATATATCATTTTACAAATAAAAATAAATAAAAAAAATATAAATAAATAAAAAAAATATATATATATATATAGGAGGAAAGAAAAAAAAAAAATTTTAAATATCAAAATGCTCAATATGAAGCAAAAGATAAAACAAAGAATCAGTCCATCCAAAGAAAGAGGATAAAAATCCAGAATACATCAATGAAGAAGATGAGCATGTGGACATACCAATAAAGCCTTTTAAAAAGTGATCTTAAAAATGCTAAAGGAAATGAAAGAAAATACAGAGAAAGAAATAAAGGATATCAGGAAAACAATGAATGAGCAATAAGAGAATCTTAATAAAGAGATAGAAATTGTAAAAAGAAACTAAAGAGCACTCATGGAGTTGAAGATCAGAGTAATGCAAATGAAATATGAAATGAAAGACAGAAAGACCTCTGATAAATGTAACTTTTTTGGTAATTATAAATGCCAGCATTATTTTTATGTAATGCTTCATATGGAACTTGACTACTTACTTCCTAGAGGTGCTAAAATGCAAATGCATAAATTGTAACACTAAATATATGACGTTGGACATATAACACACAAAGATATAAGTTGTAACAACTACAAATAAAAATGAGGTGGGGCAGAGTGTAAATGATAATGTAAACTATAGTCCATGGTTAGTAGCAATGCTTCAATATGTGTTCTTTAATTTTAACACATGTAGTACATTAATGAAAGAGGTTGTTAATGTGGGAATGTGTGGGAAGGGAAGTGGGTGGGGAATATGGGATTCCCCTATTTTTTTATGTAGCACTTATATAATCAAAAGTTTGTCTAAAAGTAAAATTTATTTTTTAAAAAGGTGAGGGATATAGGGATATAGAAAAAGCACACGTGTATGATATTAAATTTAAATTTGTATCAAATCAAATATGATTGATATACATTGAGTTTTTATAATTTTTTATACCATCGTAGCCACAAAGAAAATAGCTGAAAAATATATCCAGATATAAAAGAGAAGGGACTGAAATAGTACAACAGAGAAAATCAGATGAATATAAAATTAAGGATTAGTAGGAAAACTGAAGGACACAATGTTTAAGATTTAAAAGCCTAAATAACAAACAGGCAAAAGAAGTTCCTGCGTTATGAGTAGTGACTTTAAATATAAATGGATTGAACTCTCCCATCAAAAATCAGAGATTGGCGATGGATAAAAACATGACCCATGCTGGCTGCAAGATAATCATCTTAAATTCAAAGGTAACAAGTAGGTTGAAATAGAAAGGATGCAATGCAAGTAGTAACCAAAAGAGAGCTGGGGTAGTGATACTAATACAAGATAAAATAGACTTTAAGTCAAAAGAAATTACAAAGCCAAAGATAGTCATTGAATATTGATAAAGGAGTAAATTAAAGAGGGAGTTGGAACAATTAAAATATACATCCTCCTAATATCAGAGTCCTGAAATATATAAGGCAAATACTGACAGATTTGAAGGAAGAAATTGGTAGTTTTACATTAAAAAATAGAATATCTAGTCAAAGGATCAATAAAGAATTGAAAGTGTTGATACTCTAACCTACCTAGACTTAGCCATATTTAGAACACGTCACACAACAAAAACAGAATACACAACATTTCATGTGATTTTAGCCATTTGAATTTCCTGTTTGTAAAAGTGCCTATAAAAATCTCTTGCTCATTTTAAAAATGGGTTGTTTGTTCTCCTTTTTTGAGATGTAAGACTTCTTTATATATTTTTTGTATGGGAGCCTTATCAGATAAGTGGTTCCCAAATATTTTCTCCAATTGAGTAGGCTGCCTTTTCACTTTCTTGACAAAATCCTTTAAAGCATAAATTTCTTAATTTTGAAGAGGTCCCATTTATTTACTTCTTCTCTAATTGCTTGTGCTTTGGGTATAAAGTTTATGAAACCATTTCTTACTACAAGACCTTAATAAAATCTTCACTATATTATATTTTAGGAGCTTTATTGTCTTGGCTTTTATATTTTAGGTCTTTGATCCATCTTGAGTTAATTTTTGTATTGGGTGTGAGATGGTGTTTCTCTCTTATTCTTTTAGATATGGATATTCAGTTCTCCCAGTGCCATTTCTGTCTCTGTTTAGTAGAGTTGGTGACCTTATCGAGTATCAGTTGACCATATATGTATGGATCTATACCAAAATTCTCATTATGTTTCCAGTTATCAGTGTGTCTACCCTTGTGGCAAACCATGCAGTTTTGACCACTGTAGCTTTGTAGTATGCATTCAAATCATAAAGCATGATTACTCTAAGTTCATGTCTGGCAATGTTTTTGGCCCTTTGCCAATTCAAATAAATTTCATAATTGACTTTTCCTATTCAGTAAAAATGCTGTTGTAATTTTTTTGGATTATATTAAATCTGTAAATCAATTTGAGTAGAATAGACATTTTAAAAATATTTATTCTTCCAGTCCATGAACATGAAATATTCTTCATTTACTTAGGTCTTCTTTGATTTTCTTTTAAATAGTTGTGTAATTTTTTATGCACAGGTCCTTTACATCTGTAGTTTAATTTATTCATAGATATTTGATTCTTTTAGTTGCTACTGTAAATGGAATTTTTTTCTTGATTTCTTCTTGAGATTGCTCATTATTAGTCAACAGAAAGGCTACTGATGTTTGCTTGTTGATCTTATATCTGAACTCATTTATTAGATCTAGAAGCTTTGTTATAGATGTTTTGGGGCTTTCTACATATAAGATCATGTTGTCTGCAATTAGAGAAATTTTATTTCTTATACAATTTGGATTCCTTTTATTTCTTTTTCTTGTCTAAGTGCTTGATCAAGTAATTTTAATTCAATATTAAAATAAGAGCATTTACAGTGAGCATCCTTGTCTTGTTCTAGATTTTAAAGGGAAAGACTTTAGACTTTCATCATTGAGTATTATGTTAGCTGCAGGTTTTTCAAATATACCATTTATCATGTTGAAGAGGTTTCCTTCTAATCTTATCTTTCAAAGTGCTTTTATCAAGAAAGGATACTGTATCTTGTCAAATGCTTTAAATGCATCAATAGAGATGATAGCATGATGCTACTCATCACTAGCTATTAGAGAACTGAATATAAAAATTACAATGAGAAGATTATGGCACATGGCTGATGGGTTAGTCAGATAAGGCTCAGCTGTCACTAAAACAACAGAGCCAGAGACTGCCTTGGGGACCTGCATTAGGGTACTTCAAGCCAGGACACTGATTCTCAACTCCCAGAAGAGCGAGGGTCAGAGAGATGAAGAAGCCAAAACAAGTAATCATGAGTTATCAAACCTCCCAGCTGCTGGGAAGGTCTCCCCACTCTGAAATAGTAAGTGAGGGTAAAACTCCTGGGAAATTGTATCTAACTTAAAGGAGAGCAGACATCTTCTGCCTTTGGATATACATAGAATGAGAAGGTGATCTGAGTCATCTAGGAGGGTACTGGATAGATAAGGAAACCAGAGGAAAATTATGGGTTGATTTCCTGGTGGCTGGAAGTGTCACACATACCTGGCTCTCTGGGTAGATAGACTAGGTGGAGACCCTTTCCCCCTGCTCTAAACAGGAGTGTGACAGTAGATTCCCTGCAAAGAAGAGGGATATGGGAGTGTGAACAGAGATTTTGGTGTGGTGAGTTTAACCAGACTAGGCCCCCTTGAATATCAGAAGGGACCCTGACTTGACAGGGGAGGGGAGGGGGATCATCTCAGGCTGGCTGTCATGCACAGCCACCTAGGTAAAAGGAGGAATGAAATCAGAGAGGAGGTAGAGACAGAAGGCTAATCAGCATGACTCTGGGGAACTGTAGGGACTCTAACCTGCCGGAGGGAAAAGGGGCGGATAGCCTTCTGAAAGGCTAACTATCCTAAGGAGACAGAAGAGCTCAGTGGACAAATTCCTGCCTAGTCTAGCATATACAGGGTCCCTGGTCCAATTCCCAGCTCTTCTGTGAGAAGTGATCCACCAGGTTATCAGGAATCCAGCTGAAATTTAATGACAGGGAACATTCTTTTTTATTAGCTTTTCTTGGATTTCATATGTTTTTAAGTTTATTTTTTAAAAATTTCCCTTATTTTACTCACTAAAACCCGTTCAAAACTTGCAGAGGGCAGGTTGCAGGGTGAATGATTGATGAAGACAAGCAGCCTGAGAAGATCCATAAAAGTCTAAGAAAGAAGGCAGTTTTTCCATGTTTATTTATTTATTTATTTAATTTTTTCCTTCTGCCTCCATTATTGTGAAAGAGGCACTGCTGTCTTGTTTCTTGCGTGTTGTGTACCCCTTCCTTTGTTTTCCTGCTTGATTTTTTTCTTTCTTTTTTTTCTGTTTACTAATTTAATCAACCTAAGCTATTTCTTTTCTCTCCTTCATCTTTATATCTTTTGTTTATTGTTGTTATTCTTTCATTCCACTGCTTATATTTAGTCTCAAATTTTTCTTTTTATTTCATTCTCTCTCCTTTTTCCTCTGTTTACTTTCTCTTTTTACCTTTTTCTTTCTCCCTTTTCTCTTTTCTTTTGGCCTCTTCTTAGCATTCCAGATTTTTAATTCATTCTATATATTTTTCTCTATTTTGATTCTAGTTTCTGTTCCACTTTTCTAATCCTATTCCTCTGAGCTTCTTACTTATGATAATTTTTCAATTTTCTAGGTCTTGTATGGTCCCTCTCTTACCTTTAGCTGTTAGTATTAATATTTTTTTTCTCTTCCTATCTCTTTAATTTCCTATGGTATTAGTTTTTCTTCCAAAGGAAAATAGACAGCAATAAGGAAATAGGATTAGAGGAATATAAGTGTCAAAGTGAAACTTACCACAAACACTGAAACAACAACAAAATAAAACCATAGAATAAAAAAGCCAATCAGCTAAATAAGCCCATCAAGATAAAAGATACTTAAACACCATCATAAAATTACAAGTGACACTAAGAAATAGGAAAACATGGCCTAGTCTAATGAACAAACTAAACAGCAAGAGGAGATGCAGAACATGGAAAACCTAATCAGAGATGTCCAAACAATGTCATGTATCAACTTAAGGAAGTGAAGGAAGAGGTTAAGGATATTAAGAAGACACTGGGAGAACATCCTACAAAGTTGCAAACATACATAAAAAGATAACAGATATGATGTTGATGAATGGCATAGTTCAAGAAATCAAAAATACACAGGAAACACACAACAGCAGATTTGAACAGACAGAGGAAAGAATAAGTGTTGTGGAAGACAGTACTTCTGAAATCAAACAAATATTAGAACAGATAGATGAAAAGATAGAAAAAATGCAGCAGGTACTTAGGGATTTGAATGACAGCATGAAATACACACAAATACCCATTATAGGCATCCCAGAGGGAGAAGAGAAAGGAAAGGGGACAGAAGGAGTGTTGGAGGAAATAATGGCTGAAAACTTCACAACCATATTGAGAGGGATGGACATAAATGTCCTGGAAGCATAACGCCCCCAAAACATTTTAAATCCTAACAGGGTTACTTCAATACATATACATATTAAATTGTTGAATGCTCAAGAGAAAGAGAGAATACTGCAAGAGGCAAGAGAAAAGAGAACCATCACATACAAGGGAAGTTCGATAAGATTAACTGCTTGTATCCCATCTAAAACCATTGAGGCAAGAAGGTAGAGCTATGATATAGCTAAGGTGTTAAAAGAAAAAAAAAACCAAAAAACTACCAGCCAAAAATTCTCTATCCAGCAAAGCTGTCATTCAAAAATGAGGGAGAGTTGGAAGTGTTCACATATAAACAAAAATTAAGAGAAAATATCAATATGAAACCTGCACTTCAAGAAAAATTAAAGGGAGTTCTGCCAATTGAAAGGAAAAAACAGGAGTGAGAGAGTTGGAGGAGAGTGTAAGAAGAACTAAAAAGAGAAAAAGAGAAAAGAAAACATATAGCAAAAATAAACCTAAAGAAACTATGGCTAATATAAGTAATTCATTGAAAGTAATTACAGTAATTATTAATGGATGAAACTCACCAGTCAAGAGACACAGATTGGCAGAATGGATAAGGAAATATGAACCATCTATATTATGTCTACAAGAAACCCACCAGGGAAGAAAGGAGGCTGGAAGTGAATGGCTGGAAAAAATTTTTTATAAACAAACAATAACCAAAATGGTCGATATTTGCTATAATAATATTGGACAAAACAAACTTTAAATGCAAAATATTATAAGAGATATAGAAGGCACTATATATTAAATAAAGGGGTAATCTATCAAGAAGAAAGAACAATCATAAACATTTATGCACCTAATCAGTTCACCTCCAAATAAATGAGAAAAACACTGGAAAACTAAGTGGAAAAAGACATGGCTCTACAATTATAGTAGGTGACTTTAATACACCATTATCACCATTAGACAGAACATCACAACAGAGAATCAGTGAAGACAGAAAGACTTTGAATAATACATTACAGAAACTGGACTTAATAAACATATACAGAACGTTACACCCAAATACAGCAGAATATATGTATTTTTTGAGTGCACAGGGATCATTCTCCAGATTGGACCACACACTAGGCCACAGAGCAAATCTCAATGAACTCAGAAAGATCAAAATTATACAAAGTAATTTCTCTGACCAAAATGGAATGCAGCTGGAAATCAGTAAGGGACAGAGAAAAAGATTAGGCACAAATATATGGAGGTTAAACAACACAATCTTAGACAATCAGTGGGTCAAGGAGGAAATCTCAAAAGAAATCACTAACTACTTTGGAAAGAATGAAATTGATAACACAACCTATCCAAAGCTATGGAATACAGCAAAAGCAGTACTGAGATGGAAATTCATAGGCATAAATGTTTATATTTAAAAAGAAGAAAGAGCTAAAATCAAAGATGTAACAGCACAACTGCAGTAAATATAAAAAAAAAAAAAATAACAAACTAACACCAAAGGAAGTAGAAAAAAGAAATCACAAAGATTAAAGCAGAAATAAATGAAATTGAAAATTAGAAAGGAATAGAAGAAAACAAACTAAACCAAAATCTGGTTCTTCATGAAGATATATAACATTGACAAATCTTTGGATGGACTAACAAAGAAAAAAAGAGAGAGAGACGATGCAAATACATACAATAAGAAATGAGGAAGGGGATATCACCACTGACCCCACAGAAAGATAGAGTATCATAAGGAAATTCTTTGAAAAATTATATGCCAATAAGATGGACTATTTAGAGGAAACAGACAAATTCCTAGAAACACACAAGCGGGCCACATTGACAAAAGAAGTGATTGATGAACTCCACAGACCAATCACAAGTAACAAGATAGAATTAGTCATCAAAAGCCTCCAACTAAGAAGAACCCAGGAAGAGACAGCCTCACAGGTGAATTCTACCAAACACTCCAGGAAGAACTAACACCAATCCAGCTTAAACTCTTCCAAAATAGAGAAGTAGAAACAATATTGCCTAACTCATTCTATGATGCCAAATTAACCCTAATACCAAAGCCAAACAAAGATGCCACAAGAAAGGAAAACTATAGATGAATCTCTCTAATGTACCCAGATGCTAAAATCCTCAACAAAATATTGCTAACCATATTCAACAATACATCAAATGAATTATATACCATGACCAAGTGGGTTTCATCCCTACTATGCAAGGATGATTCAATAGAAGAAAATCAATCAGTGTAATACACCACATAAAGAGACTGAAAGAAAAAATACCACATGAACATCTCTATACATGCAGAAAAAGCATTTGACAAAATACAGCATCCTTTCCTAATAAAAACACTACAAAATTTAGGAATAGAAGGACACTTCCTCAACATAATAAAGGGTATATATGAAAAACCAAAAGCTAATATCAAATTTAATGATGAAATCAGAAAAGCTTTCCCTCCAAAATAGGAAAAAGACAAGGATGCCCACTTTCACTTCTATTTAACATTGTGTTAGAAGTACTTCTCAAGCACTTAGGCAAGAAAAAGATATAAACAGCATCAGAAATGGAAGGGAAGAAGTAAAAAATTCACTATTTGTAGATGACATGGTCCTATACATAGATAGCCCTGAGAAATCTACAACAAACCTTCTAGAGCTTAAAAATGAGTTCAGTAAAATTGCAGGTTATAAGATCATTTTGCAAAAATCAGGAGCATTTCTATACACCAATAATGAGCAATCTGAGGAGGAAGTCAATAAAAAATTCTCATTTACAATAGCAACTAAAAGAATCAATTACTTAGGAACGAATCCAATTAAAGTTGTACATGACATATGCAGAAAACTACACAACACTTTTAAAGGAAGAATATTCCCTCTTCATGGATAGAAAGACTAAATATCTTTAAGATATCTGTCCTAACCAAACTGACACACAGATTTAATGCAGTCCCAATAAAAATCACCATAGCAATTTTTACTGAATTGGAAAAATGAACTAGAAAATTTATTTGGAAAGGCAAATGGCCCAGAATAGCCAAAGATATATTGAAAAAGAAAAATGGTATTGGAGGAATCACATTACCTGACTTTAAAGCATACTACAAAGCTGCATTGGTCAAAACTGCATAGTACTGGTGCAAGGATAGACATAAAGACCAATGGAACTGAATTGAGATTTCTGATATAGATTCTCACATATACAGTCAACAGATATTTGACAAGGTCATCTAGCACATTCATCTAGGAGAGAATGACCTCTTCAACAAATGGTGCTTGGATGACTGGATATCCATATCCAAAGAATGAGAGAGGAACACCATCTAACACTGTATACAAAAATTAATTCAAAATGGATCAATGTTCTAAATATAAGAGAAAAGACCATTAAGACCTTGGAAGATAATGTAAGGAAGCATATACAGGATCTTGTATAAGCAAATGTTTTCATGAACTTTAAATGCAAAGTACGAACAATGAGAGAAAAAATAGATAAATGGGCTTCATCAAAATCAAAAACTTTTGCAACTCAAAGAAGGTTATCAAGAAAGTGAAATAACAGCTTACTGAATGGAGAGAATATTTGGTAACCATATATCTGATGGGGCCTAATATCCTGCATATATGAAGAAATGCTGCACCTTGAAAATAAAAAGCAAACAACCCGCTGAAAAAAAAAAAAGGGCAAGTGATTTGAATAGTTCCTTCTCCAAGTAAGGAATACAAATGGCTAAAAAGCAATTGAAAAGATACTCAACATCAGTAGCTATTAGGGAAATGCAAATCAAAACTACAATGAGATATCATCTTACTTATCAACTGCCATAAGACCGAGCAAATCCACTGCTGGGTATATACCCAGAAAAACTGTAAGGAAGGACATGAACCGATATATGCACACCAGTGTTCATAGTGGCTTTATTCACTATTGCCAAAACTTGGATTCAAACCAAATGACCTTCAACAAATGAATGGATAAATGAATTGTGGTATATTCATACAATGGAATATTACTCCTCTGTAAGAATACAGTATTAACACATGGGATAACATGGATGAATATTGAGGACCATATGTTGACTGAAGCAAGCCAGACACTGAAGGATAAATATTACATGACATGACTAACATGAATTAAGCAAATTGAGCAGACTCACAGAGCTATATTCTAGAAGATAGGTTTACAGGAAATAGAAAGGGAGAAGGCTGTGAGCCAACACCTATATTGGAAAAATCTATGATAAGGGGGATGTGTGTCATTGTACAGTGGAGGGGTATGACAGTGGTATAATGATACTTTTGGGTTGGGCAGTGCTGATTTGTCAGGGGGTTAGGGGGATGGTGGATTGGTCTGTCCATGGAACTCGGGGAAGGTTTGGGAAAGGGAGCAGGTGAACACTGAGGATGGTTAGAAATACAATGTTGGGAATGCTCTTTTGGCAATATGGCAAGTGAGGGTTGCTGGTTTGGAGTCTTGGATGTGGAGAACTTTCAGGACAGGGCACACCTGGGGCAGGCTTCTAAGGAGTGTGTGAGTATTCATCTTGCCATAGTGTGGTATATCAGTGGGTGGAGACCCACATAATGAGGGGCAAGGTAGTGGACTCCCATCTAAGGGAGGCCTCTTAAGTTCTCAAATAGAGGGTCAGAAGTCTCTTGAGAGCATGGGTGATGCATAATAGGGGAGGGCAGATCAGTGTGTCAAGTTCTCAGTGTTTTTACAAGTAATAATGATTTTTTTTTCCTTCAAGGAGTGAAACCTGGTGGTTGCTGTGGGTTCTGACGGGAGAGGAAGGCAGGAACAGAATAAATGGAACGGGGGGCATTTTGGAGGAGATAGCAGTGTTCTTCATGATGTTGCTATGATGGATTCAGGCCATGTTGCATTGCATCAAAGTTTATAAAAGTGTATAGTCCAAAATATAAGCCATAATGTAAGCCATTGACTATGCTTGGTATCTATGTTTCAATATTTGTACATCAATTGTAACAAACATACCATCCACATGTAAAATGTTAATAGGAGAAGGAGAAAAGGGTTAGGATGTTGGGTATATGGGAGTCCCCTGTATTTGGTAGTGACTTTTCTATAACCTAAAACTTTGAGAAAAAAATGAAAAAAATAAATAAAATTTAAGACACTAGGGGATAAACAGAACACAATATTATTGTAAATATAATGATAAGAGATATCACAGTGATGAAAGGGAAAATGTCAAAAAAAATTAAATATTTTTTCATTATTTATATTATCCCAAATTTTTCTTTTTACTCTTTATTATTTTTTATTATTTTCTTATTGTTACAACTATCATTATGATTTCATTTCCTTATTAATCATATTTTGCTATTTTATTGGCTTCATTTTTGAAAAAAGTTTTGGATCACAAAAGAGTTACAACTGTGGCAGGGGAGGATCATTGGTACAGGTTATCAGAGATGGGGACTCCATGGGAGGAATCTCAGCTGGGCATACATATAAGGCATGTAAATATAATCAAATATACATGGGGCATTGTCAATGTGGGTGAAAATTCACACAATAACTGAGAGAATATCAAACTCCCATCTTAGGGCGCTCTGCCACATTCTCTAATAGATTAGCAAGAACCCCCCAAGTACAGGTGTAATGACTAGTGAAGGAGGTTGATCCATTAATGGGCCCTTGATATTGATGACTGTGCATATGAACCTTTACTCTTGAAATTGAAATTTAGCCTAGTATTATAGAGTACTTATGAGTGGCCTCCTGAGATCATCCTTATTGCTTAAATGTGGTTTTTCTCTAAGTCAAACTCACCATATAAATACATTACATTCCACCCAGCATGGGACATGAATCCTGGGAATCAATCTCCCTGGCATTGAGGAATTACTACCAAGAACCAACTCTTAATGCAACTGGAAAAACACCTTGACCAAATCAGGAAAAAGTAAAGACAATGAGTTTGGATGTCTAGGGGACTTCAAAGTGATTTGGGAGGTGATTCCAGAGGTAAATCTTATGCACATCTCAGCAGAATCTCTTTGATTGCCACTGTAAATACTACCCCAAATAGTTGGGCTCCCTACACATGGTCTTCTCTCCTTCTCTTTGATCCTATAATTAATACCAGAGTTGGTAGATGTACATCAAAGAGACTGAAATCTTTGGAATCTCCATGTGTCAGCTGAGCCCTAAATCTCATGGTAGTTGCACCACCTACTCTCCAGTTCATTGGTCTTACCAAAGACAAAAACTACCATATCAAGGAACCTAGAGAGTCTACAACTGCAAGCAAGAGAATCCCATCCATCAGCCTTATGGGATCACAGCTCCCTCTCAATTAGAGGTGGAGTGGACACCACCATACCAGAATAATCAGGACTGTGGAATGAACTATGGACTAAAGTAGACTTACTGGTGTTCTATTATAGAATTATTGTGATCCTAGGAAGAGAAGGAATTAAATCATTAATGTGGAGACATTGACCACTGGAGGTTCCAAGGGAAGGGAAAGGGAAATACAGGTGCAATACAGGGGTACTTTTGGGATTTGGGAATTGTCCTGAATATCATTGCAATGACATATATAGGCATTATATATCTTGCCACCTACAGAATTGAGTGGGAGTGAGTGTGAACTACAATATAAACTTTAAGTAACACTTAGAGGCAATGCTCCAAAATGTGTTCATCAATTGCAATGAATGTAACTGAGTAATGAATGATGTTTATGTGGGAAAATGTGAGAGGTGTGGGGAGTGGGGCATATGAGAATACCCTATATATTTTAATTTGATATTTGTATAATCTAAAGTATCTTTTTAAAAATATTTAAAAAATTAAATTAAAATTATAACACTCATTCTTGCTGGAGTGGATGTAGAATGGTGCAGGCACTGTGGAGGACAGTTTTGTAGTTTCTCAGGAAACTAAGTATAGAAGTGCCATATGATCCACCAATCTTATTATTAGGTATATACCAGAAAGATTGAAAGCTGGTGTATTAGTCAATATTCTCTAGGGGAAAAAAATCAACAGGAGATATTTGTAATAGTATGAGATTTTATGAAAGTCTCTCATGTGAACGTGGCAATGAACAAGGCCAGGTTCTGCACTTGTTCATTGGACTTTCATCAGTGATGAAAGTCCAATGAAGGTCCTTGATGAGTTTTCATTAGATTGTGGCTGCACAAACATGAGCTGGGAAATTCTATCTGAATGTTGATATCACTTTCCCTTTTAAGGCTTTCAACTGATTGGATAAAACATCACTCATTGTTGATGGCAATCTCCCTGGTGATTGTAGATGTAATCAGTCATCTATGTAGTAAAAACACTGACTACTAAATCTCATAAATGTCTTTGTATTACAATTAGCCCAGTGCTTACTTGACCAAACAACTAGGCACAATTATCTGGCTGAATTGACACATTAGCCTAACTTTCCCAGTCCACCCCTTGTCAACTCAGAAATAATACACATTACCTTAAACCATAGTTAGTTTCAGAGTAAAAACAGTAATAGACATTCATATATATATATTTTTTCTGCCTTTCAATGCATTAATTCCATACAGAATAGGGTGCAAGTCCTTGGGTAATATTCAGTCTTAAACTTGACATCCTTAAATATTATGACATGAAACTATTACAACTTTTCATATGATAAGGGAAAAGGTTGAGGAAGAAAACAATTCTGTTTTGTGTACATATACAAACATACTCATTATGAAACAAGAAAGAAAGAATCATGACTATTACAGTCCTTGTTTCTGTAACTGGTCACGTGGTCAAAGTTCATATTTATCACTACCTTCTTCCACTACCCATTCCACGTTCCTGTTACCTTCAGCAAGCACGTAAGCTGGCCGCAGTTCTTTGCCTAGTGGGGTGACCCAAAATTTAATTCCTGATGTTTCTGGATCATTGTTAGTCTTGTTATGATTGTGTTGCAATTTCCCATTGACTTTCATCACAGGGCATGGCAGTACTAGGAGATGCCCTAGAGGATCTCCTGTATTGCAGGCAAACTTTTCTTTTCCCTTATTATGTGGATGCACTCCTATTTCCCCTTGGTAGTCAGGATCAATCCTCCAAACCAGTACAGAAATTCCCTTATTTGCCTGTTGATTCAGATGTAAGAGGAGCCCAAATTGGCCAGGTGGTAGCCTTAACTTCCAGCTCAATGGAATCACTGTTTTGTTCCCTAGTGGCCAAATTCTTCCTTTTGGAAATAAGACCTCTAGACCAGCAGAACTTAAGTTTGCAGGGACAGGAAGCATAAATTTTCCTAGAGGGTGACTAGGGGTAGTATTGAGTGGTGCCACTCCCATTTCTGCCCCTTGTTTCCTGGACCCATGAATCCTGGTTATGAGAGAAAGAGCACCATAGGAAGACTCCAATTACAGCACACACAACCTCCTGGACAACATTGTCCAGTCTTGTAATGTATTGCCACTTAGTTGGTGCCATAATTGATTCTTCAAAAAGCCACTTCACCATTCTATCAATCCAGCTGCTTAAAGGTGATGGGGAACATGGTAATACCAGTGAATTCCATGGGCATGTGTCCATTCCCACACATCATTTCCTCTTAAATGATTTCCTTGTTCAGAAGCAAAGCAGTGTGGAATGCCATGTCAGTAGATAAGACATTTGGTAAGTCCACAGATAGTAGTTTTGGAAGAAACATTGCATGCAGGGAATGCAAACCCATATCCAGATTATTTGTCTATTCCAGTTGACACAATTCACTGCCCCTTCCATGGTGGAAGTGGTCCAATGTAATCACTCTGCCACCAGGTAGCAGTCTGATCACCATGGGGAATGGTGTCATATCAGGGAGCTGAGTGTGGGTCTCTGCTGCTGGCAGATTGGACACTAAGCAGTAGCTGTAGCCAAGTAAGCCTTGGTGATGGGAAGTCCTTGTTACTGAGTACATGCATGACCTCCATCCTTACCTCCATGGCCACTTTGTTCATGAGCCCTTTAGGCAATTTCAAGATTGGCTGGGGAAAGAGCCTAAGCATTAGCCACAGAGTGGGTCATCTTATCCCCTTGATTACTAAAATCTTCCTTTTTTGAAATCACCCTCTGGTCAGCATTCATGTGGGACAGAAATATTTTCATGTTTGTTTTCCACTTAGTACAGTTTATCCACATACCTCTTCCCGAGACCTCTTTGTCACCAGTTTTCCAATCATGTTCCATCCAAGTCCCTGACCATCCAGCCAAACCATTGGCAACAGCTCATGAATCGTTGTACAAATGTACCTCTGGCCAACCAGGTGAACTGCTCAAAGTTCTGCCCACTGGGAGGATTTGCCCTCACTGCTGTCCTTCAGGGATATCCCAGAAAAGGCCTGCAGTGCTGAAGCTGTCCACTTTTGGGTGGTACCTGCATATCATGCAGAACCACGTGTAAACCAGGCCCGAGTTTTCTCTTCTTCAGTAAACTGAGGTCAAAGCTGTGGGCTGGGAAAAAGAAGGTAACATGGCAGGGGTGGTGACCATGGGCATTTGGGCTAATTCTTCTTGTAAATTACTTGTACCTTCAGGACCTGCTCAAGCCCTGTCTTGTATATACCACTTCCACTTTATTATGGATAACTACTGAGGATGCCCAACTTTATGGTTTGATGGGTCAGACAATACCATGCTAATGATAGGCAACTCAAATCTCATGGCAACCTGATGGCCAATAGTTAAGTATTCAGTCTTTATTAAGGCCCAGTAGAAGGCCAAAAGCTTTTTCTCAAAAGGAGAGTAGTTATCTGGAGAGGATGGCAAAGGCTTTTCTCCAAAAATCTTAAAGGTCTGCATTGTGATTCTCCTATAGAGGTCTGCCAAAAGCTCCAGACAGCATCTCTATTTGCCACTGAAACATCCAGCACTGTTGGACCTGCCAGATCATATGGCCCAAGTAATAGTGCAGTTTGCACAGCAGCATGGACCTGTTGCAGAGTCTCCTCTGGTTCTGGTCCTCAATCAAAACTAGCAGATTTTCTGTTCTCTCAGTAAATGGAGTGGAGTAGCACACCCAAATGAGGACTGTGTCTCCAAAATCCAAAGAGACTAAGCATTCTGCCTCTTTTTTGGTCATAGGAGGAGCCAGATGCCACAGCTTATTCTTCACTTTAGAAGGGATGTCTTGACATGACCCACACCACTGGACACCAAGAAATTTCAATGAGGTAGAAGTACCCTGTATTTTTGTTGGATTTATTTCCCATCCCCTCTCATGCAAATGCCTTACCAATAAGTTTAGAGTCTTTGCTTCTTCTTGCTCACTAGGTCCTATCAACATGATATCATCAATATAATGGACCAGGGTATTGTTTTGTGGGAGGGAGAGATGATCAAGACCCCTGTGGGCAATATTATGACATACAGCTGGAAAGTTGATATACCCCTGAGGCAGGACAGTGAAGGTATACTCCTGGCCTTGCCAGCTGAATGCAAAATGTTTCTGCTGGTCCTTACTAATGGCAATTGAGGAAAAGGGTTTTCCAGATCAATGCCTGTATACCAGGTACCAGGTGATGTGTTGATTTGCTCAAGCAATGACACCACATCTGAGAGAACAGCTGCACTTAGAGTCACCACCTGGTTAAGTTTATGATAATCTTCTTTCATCCTCCAAGATCCACCTGTTTTCTGCACAGGCCAAATAGGAGAGTTGAATGGGGATGTGGTGGGAATCACCACCCTTGCATCCTTCAGATCCTTGATGGTGGCACAAATCTCTGCAATCCCTCTAAGAATCTGGTATTGCTTTTGATTTACTATTTTGCTAGGTAGGGGCAGTTTTAGTGGCTTCCACTTGGGTCTTCCAACCATAATAGTCCTCCCTCCACAAGTCAGGGATCCAATGTGGGGATTCTGCCTAGTACTGAGTATGTCTATTCCAATTATGCATTCTGGAACTGGATAAATAACCACAGAATCAGTCTGGGGACCCACTGGACCCACTATGAGATGGACTTGAGCTAAAAACCCATCAATAAACTGACCTCCATAAGACTCTACTCTGATTGGTGGACCACAGTGACATGCTGGGTCTCTTGGATTTAATGTCACCTTTGAGCCAGTGTCTAAGAATCCCCAAAATGTCTGATCATTTCCTATTTCCCAATGCATAGTTACTCTGGTAAAAGGCCATAGGTGTCCTTGGGGAAAATGTGGGAGGTGTACGGAGTGAGGTATATGGGAATCCCTTATATTTTTTATGTAACATTTATGTAATCTAAGTGTATTTAAAAAATAAAATAAAAAAATAATGTTAGCCCAACATCAAATCAGGATTGTTCTTAATCTTATTTCTGGGGTCCTTTATAAACAGAATAAATGAGACATGAAGGGAGAAAGCCACAGGGAGCAGCCAGATGCTGGATGCCAAATGAAGTGAGAATCCAGGGGAGACTGCCATGTGCATTGCCACATGGCATGAAAGATGACAGCTAGTCAGCCCCAGAAATCCAGTCTTCTGGGAGAAAGCATCACCTTTATCATGCCTTGATTTTGGACTTCTCCTAGCCTTAAAATTGTGAGATAATAAATTCACTTAGTTTAAAATAACCCATTGCATGGTATACATTTTAGCAGCACGGAAATGAAAACAGTTAAGGATGACAGTATATATCTTGTTTGTATTAGTCAGCCAAAGGGGTGCTAATGTGAAATACCAAAAATGGGTTGGTCTTTATAAAGGGTATTTATTTGGGGTAGAAGTCCACAGTTACCAGGCCATAAACCATAAGTTTCTTCCCTCACCAAAGTCCATTGTCATGTGTTGGAGCAAGACAGCTGCTGACATTTGCCCAGGGTTCAGTCTTCTGGAGTTCTCTTCCCAGGGCTGCATTTCTCTCCAGGCTTAGCTCCTGTTTCCTCCACAAGGTCAGCTGTAGGCGATCAGGTGAACGGCTTGCTTCTCTTCTCCTGGGGCCTTCTTCCAAACATCAAAGCTGCTTCCCAAAGACTGCTTCTCCTCTGTTCTTGCCTTGCCTTTTATATTCAATTCCCCACCCACCAGGGGGTGGGGCTCAATGCCCTACTGACTGACATGGCCCAGTCAATGCCCTAATCATAATTCAAACATGCCCAGATTAACAGATTAGATTATAGGCATGATCCAATTATATTTTTTGAATTCATAATTACAAATTCACCAATGGTTACATTGTTATAACTTACAAAATTGTGCAGGAGAGAGTGTAAACTACAATGTAAACTATAATCTATGATTAGTGGCAATGTTCCAAAATATATTCATCAATTGTAACAAGTGTAGCAACCTAATGAAGGATGTTTTAATGTGGAAAATGTGTGAGAGATAGGGAGCAGGGCATATGGGAATTCCCTGTTTTTTTTTTTTTAATATAACATTGTTGTAATCTATCTTCAAAAAATTTTAAAAGTATATATTTTTTAAAAAAGATAAAGTAACTTTCACTACAGGATTAATTGTGTTACTCTCATGAAATATAACATATGTATATATATAAGACTAATACAGCGTATCTATAACTAGGTAGGTTGGAGTAAATTTACAACAAATGTAAAATATTGGTTAGTTAGTAGTAAAATTTTGATGATGTCCTTTCATAGTTTGCATAAACTGTTTTACAACAATGCAAGGTATTGTTGGTGCGGTATTATATAGGAGCCCTGTATGATGATATACATGTTTGTTGTGCAAGTTCACAACTTTTACTATACACTTATTACTTATGGATATTCATGTATGAATGGTAAACTTCAACAATAAAAGTTTAAAAAAGATAAAGAAGCTAGCTCCCCAGTGTTTCATTTTTCCTCACAGATTAGCACTGGGCAGGGGTCAGATGGCTTTCAGTGAATATGGGGGAAATTGTCTTAATATACAGAAGCCCTGATAGAAAATTTCCTGCCTTATTTTTTTGTTAAGTTGGGGTGGTGAATAGATAGAGGGAGAGAAGGAAGGGCCAGGAGTACAAAAGAACTGAGTCAGCCTGGGGAAAGATTGTTTCAACCAAGTTCCCACAATAAAGGGGTCTTGGCAATGGCACTAGGAAAGAATATCAGTCATGGCTGCAATTAAGGAGTCCACTACAAGGAGGCACCTGGATTACAAATGCAGGTATGTGTATATGTATGGTTGGCCCAAGGTTTCTGGTAAAGGATTCTGGAACTCCCTCCAGAAAACCATAATTTACTGAGTGTTTACCACACCTGATGTAGAGAGGTCAATTTTTTCTATAAATCTACCAGGCAAAACTTTATAACTTAATAAAGTGATGGATGAAAGTTTACACACAGAATTTTGGCCAAGAGCTAGACTCCTCAATTATTAGCATATGTATAATATATGATGATTTAAATATTTCATCTGAACTTTTAATCCTTTGTATAAAGTGTGTCATTTAATCATAAATTTTTGTCCTATAATTATCTGCATACAATTTGAAAATTCATTATTTCCTTACAAATTGAAACATCATTATGTGGATACTTCTGTTACCTTGTTGAATGATTTTCTTTGACACTATCTCATATGATAGGGTTAGGTAATTATATGATATTTATATTTTCACATAATTTTTGGATTTTCTATTAATTGTATATATTTTATAAGCTTTGTGAATGATTTTCTACTTCTTACTTTTGATATGTTGACTCTTTGCTTACATTGGTCTTTTTGGCAGTAGTGCCTTGCAAGTCGATTACTGCATGACTTTCCATTAAATTTCTACCTAGTTAAAACAGTGTTAAACTCTTTACAAATAGGTGTGAGGGCTGTTTTTTTTTTCATGGGAAGCAGTTACAAGATTAACAGGCAAAGCATTATAAATTTCTAATATGGAGGTGGGGTGACTGATTCCTCAGGGTAGAACTTTATAGGTATATATGGCAAAGAAGATTCAGAATAATCTTGGGTTTCGATGTCTGCAAATCACCATTATAAGTCCATATGTCCCCATTACAATATTCAGTGGCCCATTCCATCCTAAACAATGTCTTAACTTTAACGGAAGATACATAAAAGTTTGGGAATTCAATTCATATTGTAAATAAACCACTGGCTCAATGAGACTCTGCATCTGATTTGAGAATTTTCCTGTCTGTAGCTACAAGAGTTTCCTTCATGTTTCACATAGAAAAAGAATTTGTGGACCTGTCCTTCCTGAAGCAAATGAACTGGGAATTTGAACCTCTGGGCTTATCCTTTCCTTTCATTTAAGAACTTTATCCAGCACATTTAGGACTCACCAGCCAACTTCATTATACCTTTTAACTTCACGAAAATGTGATGTTATCAAATATACTGTAACTTGAGCCATTCCTCTTATAACCTTTTAAGGAAAAGTATCCAATGGTAAAAATTTGTATATCTCTATTGACTCTCACTCCATGTACACTCAATTCTCTCTTGATTATTGGATGTGGAGTGATTAGTGCATGTTAATATAAGTAGATTAAGAACCAATTCTCAAAAGTCTTGATGGAGGAGTGATGTATGGGAATTCTGTACTTTATGTGTGATTCTTTTGTAAGCTCACAATTTCTCTAATTAAAAAAAAGAAAAGAAAAAAAAAAAAAAAAAAACGATTCCCAAATCCTCAGCATCAACTGGGAAACATAGTCCTAAAGATTTTGTTTCTGAAAAAATTAGATTTTTCTCACTTGAACACACAAAAGGACAACATTACATAGCTAAGTTGAGAAATGAGGCTGTCACAAACTTGAAGATACTTTAACAGAAAAAGAAATCTTATAACTAAAGGAATTGAAACAGCCTAATAATAACTATTACCTTAGGATTACCTCCTGAAAAAGTACTTGTTACTCAAACGTGGCCTCTCTCTAAGCCAAACTCAGCAAATGGATGCACTACATTCCCCCCATGACGGGACATGACTCCTGGGATGAGACTCCCTGACAACCTGGGATTGCTACTAAGTACCAAACTGCAATGAATTTGGAAAAAACTTTGAACAAAAGGGGGAAATATCAAATACAAAAGAGTTTTTATGGCTAAGAGAATTCAAAATGAATTTGGGAGATCATTCTAGAGGTTATAATTATACATATGTCAGGCAGATATCACTACCTGCCATTGTGAATAAAGCCTCAAATAAGGAGAGCTCCTGAGGGCTCTAGAGCCATCCAGACACTATAGGTAATGCACACAACCCTATGAAATCAGAACCCTGTTGGTGGGCCTTGCCTTCAAATATATGACAACCTATTTCCCCAAAGTAACAGAACTATATTAATTTACAATTTCCTTACAATTTAATTGAGCCTATGTGTAGTGCTATAACCATTAAATATATGTCCCAGAGACTTAAATTTTCAGTCAGTTCATATGCCTGATGAGCACTGAATTTAAGCAGAGTTTCAGCAAGCAACTTTTCTCCAGTTCATCGCACTCACTCAGGACAACTGATGAAATGATGAAAAAAAAACAATGCCTATCCCCCAAAAACAGTATCTACAGCTGCAAGCTTCCATCTTCTCCAAAAGATCTATGCCTCCTATCAATCTGAAGTAGAGCAGACATCACCATACCCAAATCCTCAAGGTTGAGGAATGCTCAAACATAAGGAGGCAATGCAACCATGGGCAGAATAAACATATTAATATTGTAATAAATAAAGAACAAGGCAAATGAAAAGTGATGATTACACCAGCCAGAAGAGAGAATTTCCAACCCTACTTCAGCCAGCCAGCTTCTCATGAGTAACATAGAAAGAAGCAAGGAAACAAAAGAAAAAGAAAAAATGCTAAAGAGAAAACTTAACACACACACAGAACCACCAGCTAAATAAAACTCTAGAGGAGAGAGAGAAGCTAATCAACTGAATAAACCCAGCAAGATAAAATGATGACTAGAGGGCAACAAAAAATTACAAATCACACTGAGAAACAGGAAGGTATGGACCACTCCAATGAACAAACTAAAAACCAGGTAGAGATGCAGAATATTGAACAACTAATCAGAGATTCCCAAACAAATATCATGAACCAACTTAATGAAGTGAAGGAAGAGATTAAGGATATAAAGAAGACACTGGGAGAAAATACTGAAGAAATTCTAACCATACACAAAAAGATAACAGATATGATGGTGATCAATGGCAAAACCCATGAAATCAAAAAGACACAGGATTCACATTACCTCAGATTAGAAAAGGAAGAAGAAAGAATTAGTGATGTGGAAGACAATACAGCTGAAATCAAACAGATAGTAAAACAGATAGTAGAACAGATAGGAAAAAGAAAAAAGAAAAAAATCCAGCAGGGACTCGGGGATTTAACTGAAAACACAAAATGCACAAACATATGCATTATGGGCATCCCAGAAGGAGAAGAGAAGGGAAAGGGAATAGAAGGAGTGTTGAAGGAAATAATGGCTGAAAACTTCCCAACCCTATTGAGAGAGATGGATGTGCAGATCCAGGAAGCAAAGTGCACCCCAAACAGTATAAATCCCAACAGGCAAACTCCAAGATATATACTTGTCAAAATGTCCAAAACTCAAGACAAAGAGATAATACTCAAGGCAGCAAGAGAAAAGAGAACTATCACATACAAGGGAAGCACAATAAGATTAAGTGCTGATTTCTCATCTGAAACCATGGAGGAATGAAGACAGTGGTATGACATAGTGAAAGTACTAAAAGAAAAAAACTTCCAGCAATGAATTCTCTATCCAGCAAACTGGGCATTCAAAAATGATGGAGAGTTCAAAATATTCACAGATAAACAGAAATTAAGAGAGTATGCCAATAAGAAACCTGCACTTCAAGAAATACTAAAGGAAGTTCTACAAGTTGAAAGAAAAAATCAAGGGAGAGACAGTTGGAGGGGAGTTTAAAAACATCTACAAAGAAAAAAAAAGAAACAAAACAACATATAACATACATTAACCCAAAGAAAATATGGCTGAAGTAAGAAATTCGTTGAGAGTAATAACACTGAATGTTAATGGATTAAATTCATCACTCAAGAGACACAGATTGGCAGAATGGATAAAGAAATATGATCCATCTATATGCTGTCTACAAGAAACCCACCTTTGACCCAGGGATTCAGGGAGGCTGAAAGTAAATGGCTGGAAAACAATTTTACAAGCTAACATTAGCCAAAAAAGGGCAGGAGTAGCTATTCTAATATCAGACAAAATAGACTTTAAATGCAAAACTATTGTAAGAGACAAAGATGGGCACTATATATTAGTAAAAGGGGTAATCTCTCAAGAAGAGAGAACAATCATAAACATTTAGGCACTTAATCGGTGTGCCTCAAAATACATGAGGCAAACTCTGGAAAAGCTTAGTGGAGAAATAAATGTCTCTACAATTATAACAGGGGACTTTAATACACCATTATCATCCTTAGACAGAACATCTAGACAGAGAATCAATAAAGAAACAAAAGCTCTGAACAATAAATTAGTGGACCTGGACTTAATAGACACATACAGAACAATACACCCAAATACAACAGGATTTACATTCTTCTCAAGTGCACATGGATCATCCTCCAAGATAGACCACATGCTAGGCCACAGAACAACGCTCAATGAATTCAGAAAGATTCACATATACAAAGTAATTTCTCTGATCACAATGGAATAAAATTGGAAATCACTAAGGGCCATAGAAACAGGTTAGGCACAAGGATATGGAAGTTAAACAACACACTCTTAGACAAACAGTGGGTCAAGGAAGAAATCTCAAAAGAAATCAGTAACTACATTGAAACTAATGAAAATGACAACACAACATATCAAAACCTATGGGATGCAGCAAAAGCTGTCCTGAGAGGGAAGTTCAAAGCCATAAACACATATATTAAAAAAGAAGAAAGAGCTAAAATTGAAGAGCTAACTGCACACGTGGAGGAATTGGAAAAACAACAACAAACTAAACCTAAAGGAAGTAGAAAGAAGGAAATAACAAAGATTAGAGCAGAACTAAATGAAATAGAGAAAAAGAAACAATAGAAAAAATAAACAAAACCAAAAGCTCTATCTTCGAGCATATCAATATAATTGACAAACCCTTAGCCAGACTAACAAAGAAAAAGAGAGAACAGATGGAAATACACAAAATAAGGAATGAGCAAGGGGATATCACTACTGACCCAACAGAAATAAAGAGTATCATAAGAGGATACTTTGAAAAATTATATGCCAACAAGAATGATAATTTAGAGGAAATGGACAAGTTTCTAGAAATGCACAAACAACCTACATTGATGAAAGAAGAAATTCATGAACTAAATAGTCCAATTACAGGTAAAGAGATGGACTCAGTCATCAAAAGCCTCCTAACTAAGAAGAGCCCAGGACCAGATGGCCTCACAGCTGAATTCTACCAAACATTCCAGAAAGAACTAACAGCAATTCTACTTAAGCTCTTCCAAAAAAAATAGAAGTAGAAGGAATATTGCCTAACTCATTATACGATGCCAACATTACCCTAATATCAAAACCAAACAAAGATACCACTACAAAGGAAAATTACAGACCAATTTCTCTAATGAAACTAGATGCTAAAATCCTCAACGGAATACTTGCTAATCGCATTCAACAACATATCAAAAAGATTATACACCATGACCAAGTGAGTTTCATCCCCATTAGGCAAGGATAGTCCAATATAAGAAAATCAATCAATGTAATACACCACATAAACAGACTGAAAGAAAAAAATCATATGATCATCTCTATAGATGCAGAGAAAGCATTCAACACAATACAGCACTCTTTCTTGATAAATACACTGCAAAGGATAGGAATAGAAGGAAACTTTCTGAATATGATAAAGGGTATATATGAAAAAACCAAAGCTAACATCATCTTCAATATATAGCTGAAAGAGAAAGAAATATCAATTTTAAGAATAGTTCAGCCCCATCCCTGAAATACTAAAAATTATTTTACAATTCATTTACATAAATTCCTGTACATTGTAATTGAATATTTATCTTAATATCCCATATTTAAGTCTTGCATGAGGTATTTTAAGGAAAGGAAGGCCCTTGAATTATTCCCATGGACCAAGTTGCCGATAACTGTAAAGAAAGCTGTAAAATTAAAAGAGATGGCTAGACTTCTGATCAAATGTATTTGCAGATGAGAAGTGCCCTTTCCAGGAATTGTTGCACAGAGACCATAGTCTGTTCACCTGAGGTTGTAAACCAGATTTGGGCTTATCTTTTCACCATTCATCAGCAGTTTAATCGTGCCTTGCATTGTCTATGAAAATGCTCAATAATGAGTGTGGCTTGGAGCATGGAGAGTTCATTAGATTTCCCATGACAGGAACCTTAATTTGTGTCTTGTTTAACAAATCCAGAACCATTATCAAATTATTTGATGCAATATGTGGAGGTACCATGCAGGACACAAATGTGTTTTTGTCCATCGTTCTTTCCCCAAACCTGAGGATTCTGGTATGGTGATGACCACTTTGCCTTTAATTGAGAGGTGGCTTATATCTCATGGGGCTGATGGATGGGACTATCTTGCTTGCAGTTGCAAACTCTCTCTGTTCTTGGGATAGGCATTGTTCATCATCATCTCCTTGTTAGCTGTTCTGGGTGAGTCCAATGAACTGGAGAGTAGGTGTTGCAATTCTGTTGAGAATCAGGGCCTAACTGGCACATGGAAAGCCCAAAGATTTAAGTTTCTTGTATATACATCTTTCAAGTCTAGTACTAACTATCAGTTCAAATAGAAGGGGCAGAAGGGCCATGTGTAGAGAAAGCACAAATGAGAACCACTCTGTCACACAGGGGAGGATAAAATCCTAAGTAGGGTACAATGGTAGAGTGCCAAACTCCTGAGCTGTCTGCCCTACCTATAGTATCAGGATGTCTATAGAGCCCTTAGGAGCCCCACTATTTGAGGTAATATTTACTGTGGCAGTCAATGAAATCGTGCTGAGACAGGCATAAGCATAACCTCTGGAATGACCACCTGACTCACTTTGCAATCTGTCAGCCATAAAAACTCCTTTGTATTTACCCTTTCCCCCTTATGAACAAGGTCTTTCTCCAGGTATGTTGCTAGTTGGCACATGGTAATAATCCCTCTGTGACAGGGAAGCTCAGCCCCAGGAGTCTTGTCCCATAGTGGGGGAAGGCAACACATTTGTATGCTGAGTTTGGTTTAGAGAGAGGACATATTTGAGTAACAAGGAGGCTCTCAAGAGGTAATTTAGGCAACATATACTACTTGGCTAAGTTTCAATTTCAAAAGAAAAGGTTCATCAACATCAAGGGCCAGTTGTAATGGTCCATCCTACTTCACTAGGCACTATTCCAGTACTCAGGGGCATTCTTACTGTACCATTAGAGAATGTGACAGAGTTCCTCAGGATGGGAATTTGATATTCTTTCAGTTATTGTGTGGATCTCCACACACTGTGACAATGCTACATGAGCACATTCATATGCCTTAGCAGTATGCCCCAGGTATACCTCCTCCCATTCATCCCCTATTGCTGACACCATGAATCAATTATCCTCCCCTAAAAGTTGTGACCCTTCTGTGTTCTAAAACTTCTTCAAAATGAAGCCAATAGAATAACCAAATAAAGTTTATAAGAAAATGAAATAATAATGATAGTTTAAAAAATAACAAATGAAATACAAAAAATTGAAAATTTTTGAAATAAAAATTATTTATTTACATTATATTTTTCATTGCTTTAAGATATATTGTCTTGTACGTACAGGGACATTTTCTTCTGTGTATTCCCTCAGTGTCATGTTTTTTGCATTTTATTGTCAAAGAAACTTCAGGTTAACGAAAAGTCACTTAGAGAATATTGGGACTGCCCATATACTCAATATCCACCTCCTTTTCCCCTCTCCTGTATTAATAAAATTTTACATATGGATAGTACATTTGTTACAATTGATGTACAAATATTGAAGCATTTCTATTAACCATGCTTTATGATTTACATTTTAGATTGTACACTTTTATAAATTTTGATGGAATTTAAAATGGTCTATATATAATATTGCAAGATCATGCAGCATAATTCTAAACTTAAAATTGTCCTTTGTTCCATCTCTTCTATTCTTCCCTCCCACTCCCATTGGGACGTATGGTAACCACTATGTTTCAGTTTTTGAGAATAAGATACATAGTGACTTGCAATAATTTTGAGGGCTTGACATACTGGTCTGTTTTCTTTTACCAGGCACTGCCTATATTCTGGAGAGACTCTTGCCCCTCTATTTTAGACCATAACAGGTCTCCCTAGGATGAGAGTGAAATATTTTCTTGTTTATAGTGTGCGCCTCCTCCCACTGATATAACATACTATAACAATATGAACACTTGCATATTTCATAGAAGCCTGCCACAGGTGTGCCTTGTCCTGTATGCCCCCCTATCCAACACCCTACACGAGTAATCCTCCCCTGCTGTATTTGCAAAAGCAACATTTCCAACATTGTGCTTTTAACCACAGACCTGAAAATCCCCAGAGTTCACTTGCTCCTTCCACTGACCCTCCCCTCAATTCATGGATAATCCAACCCAACTCCTGCTCCATAACCCCCTCACTGACCAGCACTGCTGAACCTCAAAGCATCACTGCACCATTGTCATGTCCATCCCTTGCACACATACACACTGATGACTTATCATAGATTTTGCCCATATGGGTTTGGCTCACAAACCTCTATTCCCTTTCTGTCTCCTATAAACCTATATTCCAGACTATAGCTTTGTTAGTCTGCTCAATTTGCTTAATTCATATCAGTGAGGTCATGTAATAGTTGTACTTCAGTGTCTGGCTTGCTTCATGCAATCTAAAGTCTTTAAGATTCATCCATGTTATCTCATGTGTTAGCACCATACTCCTTTTTACAGCTGAGTAATATTCCATTGTATGTATATACCACGGTTTGCTTATCCATTCATCTGCTGATAGACATTTGGATTCTTTCCAACTTTTGGCAATACTGAATAATGCCACTGTGAGCATTGGTGTGCATATATCCATTAATGTCCCTGCTTTCAATTCTTCTGGGTATATACCCAGCAGTGGGATTGCTGTATCATCATATAACAGTTCTATAGTTAACTTCCTGAAAAACTGCCTAACTGTCCTCCACAATGGCTGTGCCATTGTACACACCCACCAGCAGGAGATAAGGGTCCCCTTTCCTCTATATCCTCTCCAACACTTGTAGTCCTCTGTTTTTTTAATAGCCACCAGTCTAATTAGTGTAAGGTGATATGTCATTGAAGTTTTGATTTATATTTCCCTAATAGCTAGTGATGTTGATCATTTTTCATGTGCTTTTTAGCCATTTGTATTTCTTCTTTGGAGAAATGTCTATTGAAATCACTTGCCCATTTTTAAATGGGTTGTTTGTCATTTATTTTTGAGGTGTAGAATTTCTTTATATACTCTGGATATTATGTCATTGTCAGATAGATGGTTTCCAAATACTTTCTCCCATTGTGTTGGCTGCATTTTCACTTTCTTGACAAATTTCTTTGAGGTGCAATTTTTTTTAACTTTGAAGAGATCCCATTTATCTATTTTTTTTCTTTCATTGCCCATGATTTGGGTGTAAAATTCATGAAACCATTTCCTACTCCAAGATCTTGTAAATGCTTCCTTATATTATCTTCCCAGATCTTTATGGTCTTGGCTCTTATATTTAGATCTTTGATCCATCTTGAGTTAATTTTTTATAATGTGTGAGATGGTGTTCCTCTTTTATTCTTTTGGATATGGATATCAAGTTCTCCAAGCATCATTTTTTGAAGAGGCCATTCTCTCCCAGTTGAGTGGGCTTGGTGGCCTTATTGAATATCAATCAATTGTATATGTGAGGATCTATATCAGAACACTCAGTTCTATTCCATTGCGGAGCATGTATATTCTTGTTCCAATACCATGCAGTTTTGACCAGTGTAGCTTTGTAGTATGTTTTAAAGTCAGGTAGTGTGATATCTCTGATTTCTTTTTACTTTTCAAAATGTCTTTGGCTATTTGTGGCCCCTTGCCCTTCCAAATAAATTTAATAGTTAGCTTTTACAATTCCTTAAACAATGCTGTGGTAATTTTTATTGGAAATGCACTAAATCTGTAAATCAGTTTGTGTAGGATAGACATCTTGATGTTTAGTTCTCTTATCCATGAACATGGAATATTCATCCGCTTATTTAGGTATTCTTTGATTTCTTTGAACAGTTTTGTGTAGTTTTCTGCATATAAGTCCTTTACATCTTCAGTTAAATTCAATCCTAGGTATTTGATTTCTTTAGTTGCTATTGTAAATGGAATTTTTTTTCTTGATTTCCTCCTCAGATTGCTCATAATTGGTTTACAGATATGCTACCAGTTTTTACACATTAATCTTATAACCTGCCATGTTACTAAACTCATTTATAAGCTCTATAAGCTTTGTTGTTGATTTCTCAGGGCTTTCCATGTATAAGATCATGTTATCCACATATAGTGAAATTTTTACTTCTTCCTTTCCAATTTGGATGCCTTTTATATCTTTTCCTCACCTAAGCACTTGAGCAAGTACTTCTAACACAATGCAAAATAAGAGTGGTGATAGTGGCCATCCTTGTCTTGTTACAAATCTTAGAGAGAAAGCTTTAAGCATTTCACCATTGAATATGATGATAGCTGTGGGTTTTTCCATTCTCACACTGTAGTTATGAAGTTGCATATCATTGTTATGATGGCCTAATGAAATGAATTCTCAATGTTTCATTTTGCTCTTAGATGGAAACATGTATAAATTGGGAATCCATATGTATACAGTGGAAAATAGAGCCTTTTGTAGAAATATACTTACATTACTTAATTAAATGAATTTCTTTTCCTTTTATTAATTATATTATACTTGAATTTTAATGGATTAGTTTAATATGGTTCAATACTTACAAAATATTTTTGTATTATAAATGAAATCAATTTTTACTGAATATCATATATCACATCCATTTGTGCTCATTAATTCCAGCAAAATCACACATGTGAACATAATAAACAAACAGCAAATTGTTTGATATTCTTCCCTGAGTACTTTATAAATGTCCGTGGTATCACAGGATAAAATTTAATCATAAATTGTGTTTCTTTGCTTGACTGCTTTGCTAAATATTTAGAAAAACATTATGTAGGCTCAATAATTTTCACAAGTATATATCTGGAGTTTAATGAGAAATTGAATTCTTAACTTAAAGATGCTCATCACATCCTCTTTTTATTGTTTAATGGATTTATTACATATTTGGAAATAGATTGATTAGCTAAGAATATATGCTTCAATTTCCCTTTTCAGCATCAGAAGTAAAACATGATCACTATTCATCTCATTTAGAGCAGAAAGTTTCCAATGTTTACTACAGTAAAAAGTGACAAAATATAATTACCAGTTGTAAATGAAACATGAGATGGGATGGAGAATTATGCAATATAGAAAAAGGAGCAGGAATCCTATTGGATCATAAACTGAAACAAGAAAGGACAAATGACATTATTTTTGATTCTCTTAAATGTCATCTATTTTTTACATTCCTTTTATTCTAATTTTGGAATTTCTTCAATTTGATAAATACTATCTTTAAGTGTGAAAAGATAGAAAGTTTCATGAAATATATGAAAACAATAGATGGACTGAAGTTCCAAATGACCTTGGTTCATGCGATTCTGTTGTCAACAGAGGTGAATTCATTTGTTTATATTTATTATAATTAAAACAAGAACAACAATACCAGTATTGAAACTGTCCACATATCTGCCTGCTATAAAGAATAACTCTTTTTCATTTCTTCCAGTCTTCCAAATCACATGTGAATCCCTCTAGCTAATAGATGATAAACATGAACTTTGTAAAGAATGGGATTCTGGGAAATGTAGTTTCCACTTTCCATCTGCTGTGAAGGTACAACTGAGACCTAGGTGGAAATAATAACACCTGACAACAAACAACATAGTAAATGAAGAAAGATCCATATGCTAGAAGTTTTGCTATCTGTAGGATAATTTATGATCATATAATGTAATGAATCTTTAACGGAAAATTCTTCAATCTCCAAATATCCTGGGATGACAAGCAACAGAAAAAATCTTGAGTTTTCCTCAAGAAAATTCTGAAGTCTTTTTGTTCTAATTCTATTTAGAAACTTAATGGTTCCAATTACTTAATAAATAACAATGGATTTAACTAAAAAAAGCTAAATTAATGCAAAAATTGTTTTAAATCTTTGCCTTTGCTTTAGTAACTATACTGCTGATATTTTTGTTTTGCTTTTAACAGATAGTTTGGTAGTTCTTCCACAAAATGCTCATAAGGGAAAGAACAGATGAGCTGGTTTCTAATGTTTGATGTAATGAACTTAGGTTTTGTTGAAGCACCTTCCAATTGCTAATTCTTGTTACATTTTTGTAACACTGTATTTTAAAATTATCTTGGTACAGTATGAAAATGATAAACTCAAACTTTCTGTGGTGTATTATTTGTTGTGTGTCTCTAAAACATGGCCAACAAGAACACAAGCAATGAGTTGTGATATGTATTACTCCACTACTTTCTCTCTGTGTGAACATGGACAATGTTTAGATGTGAGGAATACAGGCATTATTCATAGAGACTAGCTAAGAGGTACATTGGAAGGTCTGAGGATTATATATATAAATATATAAATAAAGCCTAGCAAATGAGAGGCACTCAATTAAACTTAAAATTAGCTTATCATATATACACGAAGACTTTATAATTAGTTCTGCCCCAGAATAAACTCCCCAGTATGCCATACACAAGCCAAAGATTTTATTCTATAACTCAACTCAACTCTTAGGATTAACATTCATCTCGTCCTCTATGTCTATATAGAAAAAGTATTTAGGTATTATTTTGAGATAAGAATGCTCAGACACCTCTAATTATATTTTAAAATTACAATAATATACACAAAAATTACAATCCTGATACCCTTTCAAAATGAAAATATATAAGGAATCATTTTTATTTCTATAAAGCATACACATGCATTTTTTGAGGGTTTTTTTCTGAATTAGAGTCCTCATAGCCAATTAATTAATGAAGTCACATGTAGTTCAATAATTAAAATACGTTTCACTTTATGCATATTTCTAATTTGTATTTTAGATGATACCAACAGAGAAATAAAACATTATGGATCAATTAATTACATCTCATCATAGAAATACATAAAGCTAAATCTCCTCCTCATATTGGGAAACATTTAGAGTCTCCCATGCACCTAGCAATGTTCCACATAATTTGCATCAATCAATTCACTGTGAACTCAAACAACCCTATAATATGAATATTCTTATCTCACCATTTTTTTCTTGATGGACTAGAGGGGAAAAAATGTTAAGTAGCATATCTGAAGTCACCGATAATGGTGAAATCTGGAAGAAAACTCCCTCACTCTGGATCCTAGCAGCAGTTGTTGAATTATGCCCTGGGATTTCACCACTGCAATTTTCCAGCTCTCATATGGTATTAGCCTGGGATGGGGAATGAATGATTGTGTGACTGAATGATATTATTGTTTGCTTGTTTCCAAGGGAATATATTTGCTTAATTGTGCATTTGATGGAAAAATGGAGAAATTGTGCTTGGTCTACCTAATGGAATAGGGGGCAATGAACATTTTCTCAGTAGACCTTGCTGATTGATTTTAAGTTGACCCAAACATTTGTGGTAGAGAATTTCTTGTATATTTAACCTCCTTAGTTCATGGGTAATGTATGACTCTGGCAGCAAAGGAAGATGAGTCTCTTTCCATACATTTTTGAACACCACTGCCTTTTACATATATAGATTTCTGGTGATATCTTAACAAAAAACATAAAAGGTAAATTAGTCTTTATTTAGTATTTCTGAAAAGGAAACTAAATTTACTTTAAGCCAAAGGAATTTCAATTGAAGAATAGGCATTATGATAATATTATTATTATGTGAATGATTAATTTATTCAGTAATATCAGCCTTGCTTTTTACCACAGCAAAAAGTAATGTTAAATAATAATCATTTCTAATCTCTGAGTCAGTATAAATATACTTAAAATTGAGCAGCTCTTAAATATTTTTATTTATTTAGTACATGTCTGATGCCATACTTCATTCAGAGATTCTTCAATAACAAGAGAAGCAGCGTTTTCTCAGAAAATATTTGAATTACAAAAAATATATTGTAAATACATAGTTATTGAATACATTTTAAAATAGTTTAAAATTTATCTATTAATTCATTAATATATTTATTTGCCTTTGCAGATTAAAATTAGAAATAATTTATAAAAGATTTAAAGGAAAGAAATTTGACTTTATTAAAAATTGCATAACAAAGTGATATATTCACATGGGAAAAATACAAGTTAACTAGTTGAGATAAATATGGATGGTACTCTGAGCCTTTCATATGCTAAAATTCTATTATTTCACATAGATAAATTGATTCAATATTAAAACATACTTTGAAATAAAAAAGTATTGGTTACAAATCAAAATATTAATAAGGAAAATAATATCTTCACTAAATTATGAAGCAGTATTTGAAACATCATTTGTGAAAATCATTGAAGCAATATAAGGTAACATTTTGTGTTAAAACTGAAACCACTGTGTGTCATTTGTCTAATTTCTTAAATACAGATTTGAACTTTGGCATGTATTGACAAGAACAAGTTTTCATTTCTGAAAAGCTTGCATAGAGAATGATATATAGAGAATGATATGTCAAGCTATTTGCTGGTAAATAGGAAGAATAGGCAATCAGAATCAATCCAAAATTGAAAATACTTATTGACTGTCAAAGGCCTCTTCATGATTTTATAAAACATTTGTGTAAGTGGGAGAACATGAGACTAAGAGATGATTAAGCATATAGCAAGAAAGCCTGTTAATAATTAACAATTCTGCCTTTCTTATATCCTACCTGATAATCTTTAATTCTCTAGTTGACAAAAGTAACACAGTTTTAGAATGATCAACTCAATTCACAATATTTACATATGTGTATATATACATATACATACAAACTTTTACTTATACTCAGTAATAAAAATATACTTAGAGATAAAAAACAATTCACTCTCAGTAATCCAACTGTTTTGTATGAGTGTTAGGATTTTTTTTTTTACTTGAATTATTTTTACTCTTTCCCTCCTCTGCTTTGCAATGAAAGTTATGCAGTTTCCAAACATGGTTATAAAAGTCACCATATAAGAACAAATTCCAGATGAATACAAAGTCATTTTTTTTCTTCTTTAATAGAATTGACTTGTTTGAAAAAATAATTCAATAATTTAAATATATTGTTTTCAAAACATAACCTGAAAATTTCTCTTAAATGAAACTCTTACATATTTTTTGTTTTTAAAATATTATATATTTTACTTTTTATTTGCATTACTTTTAGAATACATTAATATGAATTTATAACACTGGATTTGTAAAAAAAATTACATTATTGAAATATAACACAAAACTCATTTTGTTTTAAACCAGGAAGATCTTCCCTTAGTTTAAGCCTGTATTAAAATTACACTGCAGTGTTTTGAACTACTTTCTAAAGATCAGTTATTTTTCACTTTCTCAATATAGTTTGTAGAAATAGATGCTGATATACAGGCAAAGTGTCATGAAATAAACAAATTCATATAATGCAGTATTCCTATAATCAAAAGGTCATATCTGAATTTCATGGAATTTTGTGGAATTTCTAGATAGGATATCATAACAGATGGGCATACTTCCAAATATAAGTAGCAAATCACTATAGATTGTGGTAACCAGCATTACAATACTTTTCCAAATAAAGATTAGTCTTCTGTGTTGAGTGAAATTTATTTTTTGATATTGTCATGAAAATTGTGTTTTATAATGACAAAAGTTTGAAAATTATCTCAAACAATATGATACCTGTAAATTAGTGAAATTGTCCAATCAATTCATTTCAATCATATTTCCCCAAATAGAGAATGAGTTTATAGAGGCCCTCTCACTTTAACCCCCTTTAGACTAGGTTGTTGATGATTTGGATAGGTAACTGTTGCCATTCACACAGAGCTCTATTGGTTTAAGCACAGATGAAATACATGACCAAGAACTCTGACTGAATTGCATCACTAACAGCAGTTTTTGCAGTTCATTTGTTTCTATTGTTTTATACTTTGTCATATCCTAAACAGTCTTTTGAGTATGTGGAGTTATATTACTGAATTCACTAGCAGGCATTTTGCTTAACAGTAGCTTCTTTTCATCTTCTGTAGATGGTCTCATGTTTTCAGCTATCAAATCACAAAAAAAGTCAGACAAATTTAGCTATCATGATTTCTAAATAAAGAGAAACTATGCCAGATTTTTCTTTCTGAGGCCACATTAGGTAAACTGCAAAGAAAAAGAGAAACTGAAAAAATTCAGACATATTTATGCTTCTGGTACTTTAACCGCTTTCAAAACATGCAAAATTACTTGATCTCTCTGAAAATTAAATTGTCTTTTGAAAATAAGAAAGTAGCTACTTGAAAATCTGTATAAAGTGAAATTGACACATGGAAAGCAACACATCTCCCATACTTGTATGGAAGATTACTTATGGCTGCTATCTCATTTATGCGCCCCCTATTTCTTGCAAATCTGAACTAAGCAAAATCTTAGAAAGTCTTTAAGTAACTGTGCTACATATATCCATAAATAGAGATCAATATATACATAAAATAAAATAATAGTGATAGGTTGGGCTGCAGAGAGATAGAGAGAAACAGAGAAGCAGAGTAGAGAAATAAAGAGATGATGTTACACACAGGGAGAAAGATTATCTGGAGATATCTGAATACTTTATTTTTGCTTAAAAACTACTTACAAAATTTAAAAATTATCAAGGAGTTTAAATGTGTTTCCTTAAAATACTGAGAGCATAATAACTTGGTTAATTTTGGTTAAACTATTTTCATCAGCATACAGTGACATTGCAATAGTAATGAAAAATTTGTGTGGTAAAGAGATAGTGTTGAAAACAGTTGAAAGACATTGTATATATAATTGAACAACTAGAGAAAAGAATGAACTTGGCATATTGTAAGAAGAAGGTGGGATCTATTTGTGATGAGGCTAAGATTTTTATCTAATCTATTCAGGATAATGAATAAGGAAGCAGAGAATGGAGAGATGGACTAATCACACTGGAACTGATTTTGTTCTTCTGGGACTATTTCACCACATTCAAGCCCCCAATCTCCTCTTCTCTCATCTTCTTGGAGTTTCTTATGACTCTTCTTGGCAACATTATGATGATTATTCTCATTTGTTTAGATTCCTGACTCCATACACCTATGTATTTCCTTCTCAGCCAACTTTCCATAGTGGACCTCTTGTATAGCTCCACTTTTTTCCCCAAAGATAGCCAATGATTTCCTTTACATACCATGAAACTCAACTCCTTCTTTTCACAACATTTATTGGAGCAGAATGCCTTCTCCTGACAAGCATGGATTATTACCTCTATGTGGCTTTATGCTACCCTCACTGTTACTCAGTTCTCCTGTGCCCTAAATTCTGTGCCTTCATGGTGCCTGGCTCCTGGCAGGGTTCTCTGCTCAATGCCTTGGTCCATGGCATATATGCTCTGAATCTCCCTTACTGTGCTTCCCAGGAATTCCATCATTTCTTTACTGAGTTCCCAGAACTCCTGAAACTTGTTTGTGCTGGTACATCCCTTTAGGAAAATGTGATTAATGTTAGTGGTGTTGTGTTCCTCCTCATTTGTATGTCTGCCATTATGGCCTCATATGGTCAGATATTTTCTACTGTTTTGAGCTGAAAATCAAACTTAGGGATGAGAAAGGCTCCGACAACCTTTTCGTCCCACAACACTGTGATGTTGTTCTTTTACGGAACCACCATTGTCAATTACTTTCCCTGAAGCCTATCATATGGCTGAGCAGGATGTAGTAGTGTCTGTCTTCTACACTATCATTACTCCCATGCTCAACTCTCTCATCTACAGTCTTCAGTACAAAGATGTGGTTGGAGCCTTCAGGAAAATTCTGAGAAAGTAAATCTCCATTAAAATTTGGATATCTATTCAGAATAAGACAAGAGAGGATGGGCTTAATATACAGAAATGTATTAGTATCACAGGAATAGACAACATACAACAACCAAAATACTAGATCTGAAGATGACTCGTGGACAAATTCCTTCAACCTATTCATGGTAAACTCATAATGGATCTGGTGCTTCTTCCTGCTGAGCCTTATTTGTCTTCACAGAACCATTAAGTAGAATTTTCTATATCAAAAGACACCCCACATTTTCAGGTATCATCAAACAACAGAGAAAACAAATATATTTTTATATGAGAAAAGAAGATGCAAAACTTCAGCAATATAGACTTTATGCTGAGTTTAACAGTTATCTCTCTAAATAGCAGTATTCTAATATTGTAACATCACTTAAAGTAAACATTAGTAAAAAATTGCTCATAACTTAAGTTTTGCAACCTTTGAGGTAACATTAATTATGAATATATAATTCTAGTGTGGACCACAAATATACATTTTTCTTCTGTTCTTATTTGATTTTTAAAGTGATATTATGCTTTTTCACCGTTAGAGGCACACATTTCTTATTCTATTTAATAATTATTACCCAATAAATTACAGCAGTTTAGTCTATTAAATATAGTAATCCAATAAACTATTATTCATTATTTTGTCCTTTCATATATATATATGCACTCACATATATACATATATAAGTATATTCAGATATATATGTATATTTGTATATGCACCTGGTTCTTTGGAAATGAATGTACCCCCAAAACAAATGTTCTTTATATTGGTCCATTTTTATGACTGTCAAACCATTGTAACTAGGTCCCTTTAATAAAATTACTTCAGTTAATGTGTAAATCAAATCAATTATGATGAGTTTTTTTCCTATTACTGGAGACTTGTGTAAGAAAATGAATTTGAGTAAAAGAGAGAGAAAGCCACAGACCAAACAGCCAGAAGATGAAATCCATGGAACTTGAGGAAAATGGAGAGACCAGAATATGTCAACTTGTTCCTTGCTATGTGACAAACTAATACCAAAGATCAGCAGGAGCCAGCCTCAGAACACCAGTCTTTGGTGAGATAGTATCTCATTGACTGTTCCTGTATTTGTACATATTCCTGATATCAAAACCAAGAGCAAATAAAACCTTATTATCTATGTCAAAACATTTCATGGTATTTGTTTGAACATCCTAAAAAACTAAAGGGCATCTGTATAGAAATATATAGATGCAAAAGGATGTATATGTATATATGTGTATATATGTATACACATGCAGATATATATGTTTATATTAATAGCACTTCCAAATTCTATGGAATTTTTTTCCAGTGATAAATTTAAAAGTGAAAATAATTGGTCCAAGTATATCATTATTTTTCTTCAAATGTATTTAAAAAACAAATTTTATGAGTTATGTATATTTAAGACAACACATTACATTTATGCATATATTATAATTTTATACAAGGCTGTATGTGTGCAACTCACATCACAGGAAAAGTTGAGCTATCCTGTTTTATACTATAATATTTAAAAATTAATTTTGCAAGTGAAAAATTATAAAATTGAAAAATTGAAAAAATTTTCATCAGTTGTAACAAATGTACCATACTAATGAAGGATGTTGTTAATATGGGAAAGTTGGGAGCGAGTGGGGCATATGGGAATCCTTTATAGTTTTTATGTAATATTTATGTAATCTAAAGGTTCTTTAAAAATGAAAAAAACATAATTATAAAAAATATATTTTTATAATCTAAAGCCAATATTTTACATTTAGTGTATTTTGCCCAGACTAACCTATTATTAACATTCTGTATTATTATTATATATCTGTTATAGTTCATGAGAGAATGTACTCTATTCATATTCTTCTGTTAATCACAGTCCATTTCTACCACAGGATTCCCTGTGTATACAGTCCCATGTTTTGAAAAATCCTTTCAGAGTATGCACTCAGTAGCTCTCATTATCACAAAGTTGTGCTGACATCACTTCAGTTGGTTTTCATATGTTTCATTCCTCCAAATGGAAAAATCCCATACCTGGTTATACCACTTCTTCTTGTCCCTTAGAATTGATATAATATCTTCTTTGCCATTGCTGCAAAAATATTACAACATTGCTGTTAACTATAGACCATAAGTTACATTAGCTGTAATTTCCCCATTTTTCACCATATTCTTAACACTCTGGAAAAGAAGAGCATTCTTATATTTGTACTATTAATGGCCATCATCAACCATCACCAAAATAACTGTTGTAAAATCCTTAGATTATTCTCTAGCTTCCTTTCAATTGATATTTATATCCACAAACTCCTTTTTTCAGCCACAAAGAAGTCAACAGTGTTAGTTATACTCACTGTCATATGTTACCATCAGCTCTATTCATTTCCATTCTTTTATAATAAACTTTATTAAAAATTCTACATACATTAATCATAAGCTCCCCTCTTCAACCCACATTCTATCTCCTAGTAACCTATACTCTGAGTTCACCTCTGTGAATTTACTTATTGTATTTAGTTCATATTAGTGATAACATACAATAATTGTACTTTTGTGTCTGGGTTATTTCCCTTCACATTATGTCCTCAAACATTTATCCATGTTGTCATATGCATGCTGATTTCATTTCTTCTTACAGCTAAATAGTATTCCATTGAATGGATATAACACACTTTGTGAATCACTTCATTGGATGATGGGCAAGTGGGCTGTTTCCTTATTTTGGCAATTGTGAATAATGCCGTTATGAACATTGGTGTACAAATGTCAGTTCACATCCCTACCTTCAGTTCTTCTGAATATATTCCTAGTAACAGGATTGCTAGATCATAAGGCAGTTCTATATTCAACTTTATGAGTTACCACCAAACTGACTTCCAAAGAGGCTGCACCATTCTGCATTTCCACCAACAGAAGAGTGCTCCTATTTCTCCACATCCTCTCCAACACTTCTAGTTTTCTGTTTTGTTTTTAATAATGTCCATTCTATAATATGAGAAATGGTATCTCATTTTAGTTCTGATCTGCATTTCCCTAATTATTGATACTCAAAAATGTTCATGTGCTTTTTTTGCCATCTGTATTTCCATTCTAGAAAAATGTCTATTCAAATATTTTGATTACTTTTTAATTGGTTTGCCTGTCTTTTTAACATTGAGAGTAATCATAAGAAAAGCAAATTATAGACCAGTTTCCCTTATGAAAATACCCAAAAGATCTTCAATAAATTTCTAGCAAACAGAATCCAACAGTATGTTAAAAAGATTATTCTCTATAACCAAGTGAGATTTATTCCAGAATGGAAGCATGTTTCAACAAACAAAAATGAATCAACTTAATGCACATTATCTTAATTTGCCAAAGCTGTTGATGCAAAATTACCAAAAGTGGGTTAGCCTTTGTAACGGCAATTTATTTGGGGTGAAAGCTGACCGTCCCAAGGCCATGAAATGTCCAAATCAAGGCACATTCAGAGATGCTTTCTTAAGAAAGACAATCTATTGGCAGAACCTGGTGTCTTGCAACATGGCAAGGCAAGATGACAGCCAGTCTTTGACAAAGTTCCTGCATCCCCCTTCTAGCTTACCTTCTCCTTGAGCTCAGCTGGGGACACTCAGGAATATGACATATCTCTTCCTGGACCTGTCTCTTTCAGCTTCTCTGCTGATTCCAGCCTCCTGCCCCTCTCTGAGCTGTAGCTGATCATGGAGTCTTCTTTTACGTGGAAGGGTCAAAATGGCAGCTGTCTTCTCTGTGCTTCTACTTCTAGTTCTCAGTTTATATAAGACCCCAGCAAGAGGTCAGAGAGTGACCCTGGGTCACACCTCACTATTTTATTCGAATTAAAGCCTAAAATTAAATCAAGTGATCTAACCAAAACATATCTTAATGCAATCTACTCAAAGGTTTTCATACCTACAGGAGTGGATTGGTTCTAAGAACATATTTTCTGGGACATACAAAATAACTTCAAACTCTCATACAATGCACAACTAGAACAAAAGAAAAATGAAGCACATTGCTATCACATTAGATGCAGAAAATAATTGGACAGACTGCACCACAATTTCCTAATAAACATTCAGAAAATTAAAAATGGAAGGGAATTTTATTTTATTTTTAATATAATTTCCACACCATTATATTTAATTATGAAAAATAAATTAAACTTTTAAATATTTTTAAATTTAATATAAATTAAGCCATATTTATATTTCTTTTCTCACTCTTGTTTCCTTTGCTGGACATTTTGCTTATGATAGTCATCCAAGTTTTTAAATTTAATTATAATTTATTTTCATGTTTGCATATGCAACATTCTATTGTTGATGGATATTTGGATGCCTTTCATCCTTGACAGTTGTGAACAATCCCATCACCATTGGTGTAAATGTGTCCAAAATAACTGAAATGCATTTTTTAGGGCTTACCTATGAATATAATTGTTATATCAAAGAATATGTGAATCTTAAAATTTGCTAGGTAAATCCAAACTGTTCCAAATAAGTTGTATTAATTAAACACCTTCCTGTAAGAGTTCCTTTTTATTCACAGCCTTAAAATAGTATGTTCGTTCTGATTTTTAAAAATCTGCTTGTTTAATTAGTATGGAGTTCTTAATACTTGTGGCTTTACTTTGTCTATCCTAGAAGAATAATGAGGATTTGCAAATATTCAAGTTTTTCAGTCATTTTATTTCCTCATTTCAGTAACTGCATTAAATTATTTTGCTTTTTTATTGTTTTTAATTTGACTAAGTCCAGTGTTTTCTCAATGAAATTTAGAAGTCGTTTATACAATCTGGCTACATAACCTTTTAGAGTTGCATATGTGCTAAAAATATTGTCCCCTCTCTGTACTGGAAACTTACCTTCTTAATGTTGACATTTATGGACAGTTATCAATTGAATTCATTTAGCTATTTTTACCAGTCCTTCTCTTCTTGGTTAGTGTTTTTATATCTTGTCAAATAAATTCTGCAGTAAAAAAGATATACCTCTAGGTTTTCTTTGAAATTTTTCCTTTAAAGTATAGTTCTGTAACAAAACTGGACTTCCTTTATGTATGATGTGTGTGATATCAAATTTATTGATTCCTTCCATACACATTGAATTTACTCTGTACTTTATTGGAAAAAAAAGAGCAAATTATCCAACTGTTATGCAAAGTTTGAATTGTCATAAAATAATCACATAATTATGGCTCTATTTCTGGATTGTCTGTTCTGTCCAGATATCACTTACCAAAAGTTTAACATGCAAAAGCTATCTCAATTAATGAAAGTAAAATCAGACCGCCCTCATTAGTTTAGTAAAGGGATATCTTGTGCGTTTTTATCTCTGATAATATGATTGCCAGTGAAATTAATGCATTGTCAATTTTCACTAAAAATAAGCTGATTCAATTTCATTGAATGCATAAATTAAATTGAAGATACTAAACATTCCAGCTTACTTATTATGAAGATGTTTACAAATTGGCTGTTCTCTTGCTGACATATATATGGCATCTTTTAACAAAATTACCAAGACCCGTACTTCTTTCTACCATGGAGGAAATCCAGGCAAAAAGAAGATAGAATTTTGGGATCTCCCATAGGAGAATGACTTTATATGTGGTGTAAAGAAATTCAAGCGTAAGGGTGCTTTCAATAGGAATGTAAGTATAGGGTTTCACATATGGAAAAGGCTGGTAGCTCAGTGCTGTCCACAATTAATACAGTAGAAAACCTAGAAAATACATAAAAATATAATAAAGGCAAATAGAATATTGAGAAGACAAATGCTGTCAATGGAAAACTCAAACAGTGCCCTCAATGTCTTTTCCAGCAAAAATGCCTGATAATAATTGGAAAAGATAGGGGAATAATTTATGTTTAAGCACAATGATGAAAACAATGCAGAAAATCATAATTAATTAGTGGAGCTGAACATATTGGTGAACTGAAAATGTGGGTGTGATATTAAAGAAGGCAGACTACACAGGAGGTAAAATCACAGGTATGCCATGATAAGGGGGGTTGAGGAGAATTGTGTAGGCCCAAGAATACACAAACTGAGAAGTGAAATTGAATCTGTACACTGCAGAAAAGGATGGATTCAATGAATTTGTCTACTCAAGTTACTGAAAAAAAAGCAAGTGAACTGACAATATAATCAAACCAAAAAATAAGAAGATTTTTTGTGCCCAGTGACTACATTACATTATCTAACATGTCTAATTTTCAACAAAACCGTCAGGTATGCAAATAGAAAATATGACCCATAAATACAAACATGCACACTATCATGTAAAAGGCATGCAATAGAATCTGCTTTTTAAGGTCCTTGATGTTGCACTTAAAAAGACATTAAAGCAGAAATTTTAAATAGATTCAAAGAACTAAAAGAAACCATGATGAAAGTAGTAAAGGAGGATACAATGAAAATATTTAATCAGATATCAACATATCAAATATGAATAAACAGAATTTTTTATATTTTTAAAATTAAAAAGAAAAATTAATAAACCTAATGTTAATTAGGAAGTTCAAAATTACAATAACAAATGAAAAATTCTCTCAATGTATTCAACAGTTTATGTGAGAGGTAATGAAAAATAACCAGAGATTTTGAACTTTGAATGATATATATTAAGCAATATGAATAACAGAAAAAAATGAACAAAAAGGAAAAGAATACAAGAGAAATGTAGGAAATGACTAATTGTACAAAATATAATTAACTGGATTGTCAGAAGTAGTTTAGAAAATGGAGTAAAAAATTATTAAATATACCATTGCTACCTTTCCAAATATCATTATAGTTTTCAATTAGCAATAACCGTGCCTCGGATAAACCTCATTGGCTACGATACTGCCACTGCAAAAAGCTTCCAAATTTCATTATAAATGTGAATTAACCTATCTGTAAGGATTAGTGACCTCCATGTAGAATAAAGAAAGAAGACTTATGCTTAGATATGTCACATTTAAACTATCAAACATAAGCCAAAGAGAAGATCATGAAACCAGGAAAGGAAAATATCCCATGATATTTATGGAACCCCAATAAGATTACAAGTGACTTCTCATCAGAAAAAAATGAAGCCAGGATGCATTTGGATTGCATTTTTAAATACTGAAAAAACAGAATAAAACAACTGTTAACCTAAGGTTTTATATAAATACAGCTATCTTTCAATGATAAAAGCAATTTAGAATTAAACTATGATATATAAGAGACATATTAAAATATTGAAAGTCATCAGCTTTGACATTACAACAGGAAAAACTTGAATAATTAAATATCCATCACCTCTATTGAATTTATTAGAATTGCAGTTTTGGGATAAATTGCCAGTCCAATGTATATGAGGCAGTAAAACACACAGAATTATACCTGATATTTTATTACCTGGAAAGGAAGCTGTGGAACCATACATTTGTAGAAAACCTACATGGTAATTAAAAAACAATTGGTGTATGTGAACCTGGGATAGATTGTGGCTGACAGACAGATGGGAATGATATCTTTGTTGTCTCCAACACTGTTAAGCTTAGTACAAATAGGAATCCTATCATATGCTCAGAGTGAAATTTGAGAGCCATTGTTAAATACTCAGAGGTTTTTCTTTAACCAAGGTATTCTACCCTGAAAAAAAAAACAATAAATGAAATTAAAACTTTATTAGCAACTATTCCCATATAATGAAATATTCATTACTCAATTCCACCACCTCTAACCTCTTCCATTCATAAACAAGTAATCAATTGTGATTCAGTATACCAACAGTAGTTACTGCTGAAATATATTCAAGACACAGTTCTATCTCATATGGTCTTAGAAAGCTCAAGGCAACAAAGGAAATGAAAACAAGAGATTTATAGTAATTTGAAGCCTCTGGCATAAATAATTACAGGAAAATTTATAGAAGGCTAACTTCCAACAAGATTAACATAAAATACCACTATAAATGCCTATTTAACTCAGTAACTATTATCCAATACATCATGATTGACTTTTTCTCAGTTTTCCAGAGTAGCTATGACAATACTACACAATGGAAATATTTTTAAAAATAATTTACTGGCTCACAGTTTCAGAGTTCTGAAGTCTGGACTCTGGTTATCAAGGTTATGATTGGTCTCAGAGTCTATAGTATTCTGGTGCTGCCTTGCCACAACTCTTGGTTGTTTCTTGGCTCATGTTTGCTTTCTCACGGCAATCTCTATCTATTTGACATTGCTCATTTGCTTTTTAAGGAATTCCATCTTTTTCTTTGAGGATTCTTGTAATATGGTTTAAGACCCACATTGATTCATTTAGCCACACCAGAGTAGGATACCAGAAGATCATATTAAAAACGAATATACAACATCACTTACTTTAACATATTAAAATTATTATTTAGAAATTGATCCATGAACACTGGAGAACATATTAAGATTAAGGATATGTCTTTTGTTGGGGTGCTTCTTTCAGTCCATTGCAGTTCTTTTCAGGAATCCAAATGGCATGTTTCCCAGATGCAAAGTGCATACACTTCTTCCCAATAGCCATATCCTTAAGTCACTTCAGTAACAACCCTGAGTCCAAAATCTCCTTAAAATAATTTATGGTTTTAAGCTGTCCTGGGGCAAAAATCATGTCCATCAATGGACTTGTTAAACCTATTTGATAAGTTCTTTGATTTCTAAATAAATTGATGGTTCATTTATGATAGACATTCCCTTTGAAGCAGTCATGGGACCTTTAAAGGTCTAAAACCCAGTAGTGCAAACTCCATAAAATTCTAGGGTCTGATTCGAGAATAGGCTCTGAATATTTTAAGGCTAATCATAATCTATGTACAAGTTGACTTACACAGAGCATGTGGTTATTTATTTAATTACCCAAACTTTGGCTGATTTTGACCAATGAACATATTAATTAAGTTCAACTTCTCACCATTTTGAAGTATGAAATATGCTGTATATTCCTGTAAGGCATTAAGCTATATTTACCATTATCATCATTTCTTTTCAATAAAGAGAGTTTTTAAGCTTTTATTAAACATATAGGAAGTTATTTAATCCAGTTTTCAACAAATTCTATTTCCAAAATATAATCCTTCTTATAATAATTATCAACAATTAATAGTGTAAAAATCTCCCCAGAAGTTGCAGAAATCAAATTTAGGCCACAATTTATAAGGTATTAAAATATAAAATATTTCCCCTCAAAGATGAGGAATATATGCTAAAATTTCACGTAAGGTATAATGTAAGATGTAGAACATAGCTAGTAGCAATATTTCAATGTGTTTGTCAATTTTAACAAATGTACAACACTAATGAAAGATATTGCTAATGTGGGAAAGTGTGGGAGGGGTATATGGCAATTCCCTATATTTTTCATGTAATATTTATGTAATCTAAAGCTTCTTAAAAATTACTGTCAGTTGAGAATCACCTAAGAAACATGTGGATTCTCCTTCCCAAAATCAAAGAAAATCTTTCATCCCTGCCTCCTCACCAAACATACAAAGCAACTTCTGGAAGAGCTAGAGTGGTAAATAAATACCATGGTATGGGCATTAAGATATACATATAGACCAGTGGAATCAAATTGTTCAGAAACGGATCCTAACTTCTGTGGTCAAGTGATATTTGACAAGTCTTTCAAGACTACCCAGCTGGGGCAGAAGAGTCTATTAAACAAATGGTCTTGGGAGAACTGAATATTCATATCTAAAAGACAGAAAGAGAACCCCTATCACACACCTTATACAAAATCTAACTCAAAATGTATGAAAGACTTAAATATGAAAGCTATAACCATAAAACTCCTAATAGAAAATGTAGGATAACATCTTTAATAACTGGTGGTATTTGGTGGTTTCTTAAACCTTACATCCAAAGCAGAGACAATGAAAGAAAACATGGATAAATTTGACCTCCTAAAAAGTAAATAGTTTTGTGCTTCAAAGGACTTTCTCAAGGAAATGAAATGGCAACCTGCTTCATGTGAGAATATATATCAATAAGGGTTATATTTTGATCTTATTGATGATAAAAATCAACAATGAAAGGAAAAGCAATCCAATTTAAAAAGGGGGTAAAAGACAGACATTTTTCCAGAGACAAACTACAAATGGCCAAAAAGCTCATGAAAAAAGTTCAATATCAATAGTAATTAGGGAAATGCAAATCAAAAGGACAATGAGATATCATGTTACAACTCACAGTATGACCATTATTTAAAAAAACAAAAAAACAAAAAACAGTAAACTGCAAGTTCTGGAGAGGATGGGAAAGATAGAAATATTCCTTCATTGTTGGTGGGAAAGGAGAATGGTGCAATTTCTGTGGAAGGTGGTTTGGTTGTATACCAGGAAATTAAATATAAAATTAAATATAGAAATTCCATATGATCCAGCTATCCCTCTGCTCTGAATATATCCAGAAGAACTGAAAACCAGGACACTAATAGATATACACATACCAATGTTCATAGTGGCATTATTCATAATTGCCATAAGATGGTGCATTAATCGGCCAAAAGGGTGCGGATACAAAATGCCAGAAATCTGCTGGCTTTTATAAAGGGTATTGATTTGGGTTAGAAGCTTACAGTTACCATACCATACAGTGTAACTTACTTCACTCACCAAAGTCTGTTGCCATTTGTTGGAGCAAAATGGCTGCCATCTGCAAAGGTCCAGCCTTCCTCTTCTTCTTATGGCTCTGTGGTCCCAGCTTTTTCCAATATCCGTTGTAGGCTGGGGTATGTCTGTCTCTCTGCCAGGGCTCATTTCTCTTTGGTCTCAGCTGCTCTGTTCTCTCCACAAGGTCAGCTGGAGTCTATCAGGCTATCTCTCATCCCAGGGCCTCTGCTGTGTTTATGGAGCTGTCTCTATTCCTCTGTGTTCTTCTCCTCTGTGTTTACTTCCTAGGGATCCATCATCCAAAACTCCAGCATCAAAACTCTTCTACTGTGTCATTTTCTCTTTGGTGGGCAGGGACTAAACATCCTACTGTTGTGGTGCAATTAAGTAAAAGTGAAGCCCCTCAAGATAATAGAATCTAATATGTCCAGAGGAAAAGACCAGTTTACAAACATAATCTAATATGTCTTTCTGGAATTCCTAAGTAATATCAAACTGTTACAGTTTGGAAAAACCCAAATGTCCATCAACCAATGAATGGATAAACAAAATGTGGTGTTTACTTACAAAGTAATATTATGCTGCTGTTTGAAGAAATGAAATTGTGGCATATATGACAACATATATGATCCTTACATACATGCTCAGTGAAATAATCCAGAAACAAAAGGTCAAATATTGCATAGTCTCACTAGTATGAGTTAAATACAAAGAAAAAAAACCCACATGGAAGTCTAGGGATATAAATGTCAATTGAAAGCAAGCTAAAGAATAATCTCAGGAACTCAATAACACAGAGAAACCTGAGGTGAGTGAGAATTGTGGTTAATAGTACAAATGCAAGAATGTTCTTCTGTGAAATGGAACAGATGTATGTTACTATTGCAGGGTGATGGGAATGTGGAGAAGCATGGGAAAAATATAATGAATATAAACTTTAGACTATAGTTAACATCAATAAAGTAAGATTCTTACAATCAATGCCAAAGGTGTACCCTGTTAATAATGGGAGGTATGCATCTTTTGGAGGGACCAATTTGTTCAGAATTAGAGAGGTGGGAGTCTCTCAAGAGGAAGAGTGGTTCCTAATATGGGAGGACAAACCAGTGTATCAAGACCTCTTGTTGCATGTCACCCTGAATCTTATCATCCAACAAGTCAAGCCAGGGGGTCATCGTGGCCCTGGGGGGATGGGGTGTGATGAATAGAATAGATTGAACAGGGGGTATTTAGTTGTCAGCAGAAAAGTTCTTCATTACCATACAGTGACAGACACAGGACATAGTAAACATCAACAAGATTTATAAAAGTGTATGGTCTAAAATGTAAAGCATAGTGTAAACCATTGACAATGTCTAGTAGCTATTTGTCTATCAGTTATAACAAAGGTACCACCCACATATAAAAAGATATTTATATTAGGGGGAGGAAAGGGGAAGGATGTTGGGTATATGAGAGTCTCCTGTATTTTGTGTGTGACTTTGCTGTGACCTAAAGCTTCTTTGAAAACAAAATGAAAAATAATTAGACACTGGAGAATGAGAGGGGAAAGTGTCATGGTACAGACTGGACACCAGATATTGCAGTGATGAAAGGCAAAAGTTCAAAAAATGTTTTTTTATATTTTTCATTTTTTTAATATCTCAATCTTTTCATTTTATTTTTAGTTTTTTTAATTTTTATGTATTTTATCTCTTACATTTAAATGTAACATTATTATTACATTTTCTTATTAATTGTACTCAGTTATTACAATGGCTTCATCTTTGAAGAATCTTTGGATCACAGAAGCATTAAAACTGGGGTGCAGGAGGATCATTGATGTCGGTTTGTCAGCGATGGGGGATGCATGGTAGGAAGTTCACCTGAGCATAAATATAAGGAATATAAAAATGTTCAACTGTTCATGGGGCATTGTCACAGTGGGTGGAGAGTCACTCAGTAAATGAATTCCCATCCTGGAGAGCTTTGGCACATTCTCTAAAGGAGCAGCAACAATCTTCCAAGTGTAGGGACAGTGACTGGTGAAGGAAGATGATCCACTGATGGGTCCTTGATATTGATGACTAGCCTTATGATTCTTTGCTCTTGAAATTGAAATTAGCCTATTTTTATGGGGTGCCTAAGGGTTGCCCCCTTGAAAACCTCATTGTTGCTCAAATGTGGCCTCTCTCTAAGCCAAACTCATATGCATTACCTTCCTCCCAGTGTGGGACATGACTCCTGGGGATGAGCTTTCCTGGCACTGAGGGATTGCTACCAAGTTCGAACTGGCAATGTTACCAGAAAAAGACCTAGAATAAAAGGGGGAAAAAGGTAAAGACAAATGAGTTTATAAGGCTAAGAGATTTCAATATGAGTCGGGAGCTCATTCCAGAGGTAACGCTTACACACATCTCAGTAGGATCTCATAGAATTCCAAAGTGGATATCACCCCAAATAGTGGGGCTTCTCAGCGCTCTGGAGACACCCAGGTCCCATGCCAGAGCAGATAGCGCTGAAGTTTGGTGCCTTGGCAGTGGGCCCTACTTTGGAGTTGTGTTCCGGAGAGTGACAGAGTTGGACTCAACTATGTCTTCCTTGCACATGGCTCAGTATCCCTTCTATTCAAACCTATAGCTGGTGCTGGTGTTTCTAGGTGTATGTCCAGAGACTTGAGTCTTTGGGCTGTCCATGTGTCAGCTGTGCCTGGAACCTCAGTGGAGCAGGAACTCCTAATCTCCTACTCTACTGCTCATTGAACTCACCCACAATAACTAGCGGGGAGATGAGGAATGGACAATGGCCGTCCTAGGGAATGGAGAGAGACTGCAGCTGCAGGCAAGATAATCCCATCCATCTTCCCCATGGGATATAAGCACCCCTCAATTAGAGGTGGAGTGGACATCACCATCCCACACTCCTCAGGATGGGGGGGAAGAGCTATGTACTAGAGTGGACTTACCTTTATTCTACTACAGACATATTGTGATTCAAGCAATGGAAGAAATTACAACATTGAGGTGGAGCGAGTGGCCACTGGAGTCTATGGGGACAGAGAGAGGAAAAAACACTTGTAATACAGGGACTTTTTTGGGACTTGGGAATTGTTCTCAGTGACATTGCAAGAACAGATATAGACCATTTTTTATCATCATATAACATGAAGAAGTGTGTGGAAGAGATTGTAGTCTCCAATGTGACCTATGGTCCATGCTTAATAGCAAAACCAAAGGATGTGTTTATCAATTGCAATAAATATGCCACACTAATGAAGGATCTTTATGTGGGAGGTTGTGGGAGGTTTGGGAGGTGGGGCATATGGGAATCTCTATATATTTTGTGTAATATTTATGTAATCTATGTGTCTTTAAAAAATAAATAATAATAAAAGTAATGGGGGGTATGGAAAAATTGTGCCAAATTTACACTATGGACCATAGTTAGCAGTAATAGTCTGATGATATTATCTCTTTATCTGTACAAATGTACCAGTACTGTGTGGTCTGTTGGTGAAGAGGTGTTGTATGGAAATTCTACACATGTGCATGATTGTTTTGTAAATTGATAACTTCTATAATAAAAATATATTTTTAAAAATAAATTCTAAAATATAGGTACTAGGAGATAGGATGAAGGATGAGAATGGGTACTGATGGTAAATGTAGTTAATTTTTTTAATTAGCTTGATTGCAAAAGTGTGGGAATGGATAAAGTTGATTGTAACCGATTATAATGAATAAAACTAATGTGGCTGGTTAATAAATGTGGTTGTGGATGAAAGGAGTAGACTAGTGATATAAATGTCAATTGAAAGAAAGCTAGATGAGAATCTAGGGACTGTATAACAGTGAACTCCCTGTTGGATGAGGATTGTGGTTAATAGTACAAATACAAGAAAGTTCTTCTATGAACTAGACCAAATGTGTATTACTCTTATAAAGTGGTAAAAATACAGTGTTACATGAGAAAATACAATTAATGTTACTTATGGATCATAGTTAAGAGCAATATTGTAATATTCTTCCATCAATATCAAAGAATGTACTTATCAATATTAAAGGTCAATGATAGGGGACGTGGGATTTTTTTCCTATTGGACTAGGGAAAATATTCCAAAATTTACTGAGGCAATGAGTTCACAAATCTTTTATGAAACTGAGACCCACTAAATGTACAATTTGGTTGGATTGTACAAGGCGTGCATGTATATAACACAGTGAACCCTGTGGTGGATGATGGACTGTGATTAACAGTACAAAGATGAAAATATTCTCACATGAACTATTACAAATGGACAATGGAAATACATTGTGTCAATAATAAGGGGTATATGGAAAGAATTCACCAAATGTAACCTATGGACCATAGTTAGCAGCAATATTTTGATGGTGTTCTTTCATAATTTTTAACAAATTTTCCACAAAAATGTAAGGTATTGGTGGAGGAGTATGTATGGGAATTCTGCATATTATGTATGATTGTTTTGTAAGCTCACATCTATAATAAAAATCCAAAAATGAGAGCTTCAAATGAAAATAATTTACAAGAAATATATTAAGGAATAGTAGCTTTTGAGGTAATTTATTCAAAAGAAATTAAAATTTATATCTCCAAAATTGTATAATTATAAAGCAACTTCAATTCAGTAGGTAAAGTCCTTAAATGTGAGTGAAGTAGTTTGAAATAATATAAACTTTAAATGTACTGCAACTGGTCCAACCCAATACTACATCCTACTTCCCCTAAGACCAGCACCATTCAACCCAATCACACCACTGCAGGCTGTCAGGCTCATCCACTGCACAACTACACTCTTCGACCATACCTTAGATTTTGCCCATATGAGCATTGGCTCACCACCCTTTAAACCCTTCCTGTCTACTGTAAACCTGTCTTCCAGACTCTAGCTCTGTGGGCCTGCTCAATTTGCTTAATTCATATAAGTGAGGTGATGTAATATTTGCCCTTGAGTTTTTAGCTTGCTTCACACAGCATAAGGTCTTCAAGATTCATCCATGTTATCTCGTGTGTTAATACTACATTCCTTCTTTCAACCAAGAAATATTCCATTGTGTGTATATACCACAGTTTGCTTAGCCATTCATCTATTGATGGATATTTGGGTTGCTTCCAACTTTTGACAACACCGAATAATGCCACTATGAACAGTGATGTGCGTATATCTTTTCATATCCCTGCTTTCAGCTTTTCTGGGTATATAGTCAGGAGTAGGATTGCTGGATCATATGGCAGTTCTATATTTAGCTTCCTGAGGAACTGCCAAACTGTCCTCCACAATGGCTGCCCCATTTTACATTCTCACCGGCAATGGATAACTATTCCCTTTCCTCCACATCTGCTCCGATACTTACATTCGTCAGGTTTGTTTTTTCTTAAACCCTCTAGCATAATGGGTATAAGGTGATATCTCATTGTAGTTTTGATTTGCATTTTCCTAATAGCTAGTGATATTGAATATCTTTTCCTGTGCTTTTTAGCTAATAGTATTTCTTCTTTGGAGAAGTGTCTTTTGAAATCACTTGCCCATTTTTTAAAATGCATTTTTTTCTTTTTATTTTTATGATGTCAGATTTCTTTATATGTGGATATTAGGTCCCTATTGGATAGATGTATCCCAAATATTTTTTGGAATCTGCTGCATTTTTACTTTCTTGATAAAGTCCTTTGAAGAACAAAAGTTTTAATTTTGTGGAGCTCCCATTTATCTATGTTTTCTTTTGTGGCTCACCTTCGTATATAAAGTTTATGAAACTATTTCCTACTACAAGATATCATAGATGCTTCCCTACATTATCTTCCAGGAACTTTACGGTCTTGTTGTTTATAGTTAGATCTTTGATCCATCGTGAAATAATTTTTGTATAAGGTGTGAGATGGTGATCCTCTCTCATTCTTATGGATAAGGATATCTATTTCTCCAAGCACCATTTGTAGAAAAGGCCATTCTCTCCCAGTTGAGTGGGCTTAGAGTCCTTGTCAAATATCAGTTGAGTATATATGGAAGGGTCTATATCAGAACCATCAGATCTGTTCCATTAGTCAGTATGCCTATCCTTGTGTTGATTCCATGTAGTTTTGACCACTGTAGCTTTTTATTATGTTTTAAAGTCAGGTAATGTGATACCTCTGATTTCATTTTTTCTTTATCAATATGTCTTTGGCTATTTGGAGCCCTTTGCCTTTCAAAATAAATTTCATACTTATGTTTTCCAATTCACTAAATAATATTCTGTTGAATGTTATTGGGATTGCATTAAATCTATAGATTAGTTTGGGTAGGATAGACATCTTAATGATGTTAATTTTCCTATCCATCAACAGGAAATAATCTTCCATTTATTTAAGTCTTCTTTGATTTCCTTTAACAGATTTGGGCTGTATTCTGTGTACAGTCCTTTACATCTTTAGTGAAATTTATCCCTAAATATTTGATTCTTTTAGTTGCTATTGTAAATGGAATTTTTTTCTTGATTTCCACTTCAGATTGCACATTATTGGCGTACAGAAATGCTACTAGTTTTTGAACATTAATCTTACCTGACACTTTACTGAAATCATTTATAAGCTTTAGAAGCTTTCTTGTCAATTTTTTCAGGACTTTCTATTTATAGGATCATGTCCTCTGCAAATAGTGAAATTTTTACTTCTTCCTTTCCAATTTAGATGCCTTTTATATCTTGTTCTTGTGTGCTTGAGCAAGTACTTCTAATCCAATGTTAAATAAGAGCAGTGATAGTCAGCATCCTTGTCTTTTTCCAGATCTTAGAGGGAAAGATTTTAGGATTTCACCTTTGAATATGATGTTAGCTCTGGGTTTCTCATATATACCTTTTATCATATTGAGGAAATTTCCTTGTATTCCATACTGTTGAAGTGTTTTTATCAGGAAACTGTCCTGTATTTTGTCTCATGCTTTTGCTGCATCAATAGATCATGTGATTTTTTTTCTTTTCATCTGTTAATCTGGTGTATTATGTTGATTGATTTTCTTATGTTGAACTGAACTTGCATACCAGAGATAAAACTCACTTGTTCATGGTGTATAATTCGTGGTGTATAATTCATTAATTAGTAAGTACTTTGTTTAAAATTTTAGCATTTAGTTCCATTAGAGAGATTGGTAGATAGTTTTCTTTTCTTGTGTATCTTTGTGTGGCTTTGGTATTAGGGTGATGTTGGCATCATAGAATGAGTTGGCCAATGTTCCTTACACTTCTGTTTTTTAAAAGAGTTTAAGCAGGATTTGTGTTAGTACTTTCCAGAATAATTGGTAGAATTCACTTGTGAAGATGTCTGGTCCTGGGCTCATCTTTGTTGGGAGATTTTGATGACTAATTCAATCTTGTTACTTGTGATTGGTCTGTTGAGTTCATCAATTTCTTCTTTTGTCAATTTGGGGTATTTGTGTAGTTTAAGGAATTTGTCCATTTCCTCAGAATTATCCATCTTTTTGGCATACAGTTTTTCAAAGTATCTTCTTCTGATACTTTTCATTTATGTAGCATCATTTTTATATCCGCTTCCTCATTTCTTATTATGGATTTGAATCTTCTCTCTTTTTTCCTTTATTAGTCTAGCAAAAGGTTTTTGAATTTTAATGATCTTCCTAAAGAACCAGGTTTCTTTTTCCTGGTGCTTTCTTATTTTCAATTTCATTTAGCTCTCCTCTAATGTTTGCTATTTCCATCGTTGTACTCCCTTTGGGATTAGTTTATTGTTCTTTTTCTAATTCCTCCAGTTGTGCAGTTAGACCTTTGATTTTAGTTCTTTCTTCTTTTTTAATATAGGCCTTTATGGATATGAATTTCCCTCACAGCATAGCTTTTTCTGTATCCCATAAGTTTAGATACATGGTGTCATTTTATTCATTTCAAGTTAATTACTGATTTGTTTTGCAATCTCCTCCTTGACCCACTGATTGTCTAAGAGTCTATTGATTAACTTCCATATCTTTGTGCCCCTTACTGATTTCTAGCTTCATTCCATTGTTGTCAGAGGAATGTCTTTGTATAATTTCAATCTTTCTGAATTCATGGAGAGTTTTTCTGTGGACTAGCATGTGGTTTACCCTGGAGGATGGTCCATGGGCATTTGAGAAGCATGTATATGCTGCTGTATTTGGGTATAATGTTCTGTATAAGTCTATTTGATCTAGGTCCTCTAATGTATTATTCAAGGTCCTTGTTTCTTTATTGATTCTCTGTCAAGTTCTGCCCAATGTCTATAATGGTATATTAAATTCCCCCACTATAATTGTAGAGACATCTATTTCTCCACTTAGTTTTTCCAGTTTTTCCCACATGTACTTTATGGTGCCTTGGTTTGGTACATAAATGTTTATGATTGTTCTTTCTTCTTGATATATTACCCTTCCTATTAATATACAGTGGTCATATTTGTCTCCTGAAATAGTTTTGTATTTATTGTCTGCCTTGCATCCCTGGTCTAACGTGAGTTTCTTGAATACAGCATCTAGATGGGTGATATTTCCTTATCTGTTCTGCCAATTTGTGTCTCTTGATTGGAGAGTTTAATCCATTAATGTTCAATGTTGTTACTGTCCAGGAATTATTTACGTTAGCTATATTATCTTTAGGTTTATGTATGCCTCATGTTTGTTATCTATTTCTTTTTATTTTTTTAGTTATCCTTACCAATTATTTTCTGTCTT
>JAQZBX010005567.1:0-55992 GCA_029593785.1 Cabassous unicinctus
ACTGACCTTATTCCTGTCACAAAAACCAGCTAAAAAAGAATCATAGAACTAAATGTAAAACACAAAAATATAAAACTTGCAGAAGTTGTATATACATAAATTAAGAAGAAACATAGACAAAATTCTAGGTGGCCTTGGGGTTGGGGGTGAGTTTTAGTTATACCACAAAAAGCACAATCATGAGAGAAAATTTTGTTAAGTTTGACTTTATTAAAATTAACTGTGTTGCAGAAGACACTCTTAAGAGAATGAAAGGAAAAACCACAGACTGGGAAAAAAATATTTACAAAACACATATCTTATAAAATACTTATATCAAAAAATGCAAAGAACTATTAAAAGTAAATAAAAAGAAAATGAACAATGCAATTAAAAACTCAGGAAAGAGATTGGAGCAGACACTTCATCAAAGAAGAAATAAGGATAGCAAATAAGCACATGAAAAGATGCTGAACATTAGGGGTTTGCAAAATAAAATAACAATGTGGTATTGCTACATATCATTTAGAATGGCTAAACTCAAAAAATCTGACAACACCAACTACTGGTGAGTATGTGGATTACAGGAAATCTATCATTCATTGCTGGTGAAGTTCAAAATGGCACAGTCATTGGAAGACAGCTTGGTAGTTTCTTACAAACATAGTCTTAGGATAAGACCCAGCAATCACACTCCTTGGTAATTACCAAACTGATTTGAAAACTTATGTCAACATAAAAAAATTCCATGTGAATATAACAGCAACTTCATTCTTAATTGCCAAAATGGAAGCAACCAAGATGTTCTTACTAGACAAATGGATAAACAAACTGTGGTACATGCATGCAATGAAGTTATTTAGTGATAAAAAGAAACTATCAACCTACAAAAAAACATGGAGGAAGTGTAAATACACACTGGTAAGTGAAGGAAACCAGTGAAAAAGCTACATACTGTATTACTCCAACTATATAAGATTCTGGAAAAGACAATTAAAAGATCAGCTTTTTGCCAAAATTTTGGGGGTGATGATAATGAGAAAGAATGAGTAGGTGGAGCACAGGAGATTTTTAGGGCAGAAAAACTATGCTCTATGATACTGCAATAGTGAGTAGATAACAATATTCTTTTGTCAAAGCCCATGGAATTGTGGAACACAAAGATTGAACCCTAATGTAAGCTATGGATATTAGTTAATAATAACAAATTGATATTGGTTCATCAATTGCAACAAACATATCATCTTAATGCAAAATATTAATAACAGGGAAAACTGGTAGGGGAAAGGGATATACGGGAACTCGGTACTACCTTCTCAATTTTCTGTAAATGCGAAACTACTCTAAAAAGTTAAAAAGTAAAATCTATTAAACACAGTAACAAATAATGGATTATTGTATAATGATTATGCATTGGATTTATGATTTTCTTTATCGGGAAACAAAGCAAAAGGTAGAGTGAAAGGCTTACAAAGGTTTTTGAGCTTTATATTTCCATGGAAGGCAGGCTTCTCTGAAGAGTTATGGGCCTGATAAATGCACTCTCTTTAGATCAAACAGACCTTCATGATAAAAGGCCTCTTAACCTCACCTCACCAAAGCTGAACTGTCCAAGACGACAAGATTCAGAAAGAAATGTTTGAGTCAATATGTATTAAGTCCTGGCCCTTCAGAACACAGATTGAAAAGAAGGCAAAGAGTAAGCCAGTTGCTTTGACTTTGTACAAAAGATTACCGGTAGTAGTGTCAATTTTTCTAGTTCTTTCTCATGCTTCATTTAAACCACAATGACGTTGCTCATGGATTATAACTATAAAAGATTCATTCAAGTGGTTATTTGTGTCTGTCAGTGTGCTTGTGTGTATTTCTGGGGATGAATTGCTTTGATAGAGTAATTTTTCAAAAGCTTTTCATTTTAAGGTTATGGTTTATCTTTTGATTTTATTATATTAACTTGATCACATTTCATAATATGATTCATAATGTTTATTTATATCCAAAGGAACCAAGTCCCCATTATACTAAGCAAAGTTAAAGCAAATTTTATTTATTTTGACTTTTGGGACTTTGTGGATAAGTAATTCATAATCATACAATAACCATCAGCAATAATTCATTAAATCATCCAGAACAATTTTGTATATCTTGATCATGACATGAAAGGCTATTCTATGGGAAAGGTTGAAAATTTCCTCCCAGGATAATGAGTTCAAAGTTTTAAGGGTGTCACCTCAATAACCTAATGTCTTTTTTAAAAATCTGCTTCTTCCAAGTACATTTTGTCAAACGTAATTTTCTACAAATTTTTTTTCTATTGCTAAGTGGATTGCATGTTCATACTAAGTATGAAAATGTATTTGGACACCTTGCCTTCCCAGTACAAGGATAGTTGTTATCATTATTGATCAGGATCCTATTTTCAATTTCAGTACAAAATCAATAGATTGATTAATTATAATATATGTAATAAGTATGTATTGTTATATTTATTCATCTCCAAAAATGTGGCAAATAAATATGAACTTGGGAAGTAAATATAATTAAAGGGATGGTTTTCAATGTTAGTGCATCTTTAATTTTAATTTTTGTTCAAGTATAGTATTCAGAAGCTTATACATTCATTCTACTTCTAGTATTTATTTACTCTTCAATTATCCTTTGTATCCAGTAGCCAACACATTTATTTTTACCATAGTATGAAATAAGCCCATTGACATTTAAATACTGTAGACTCATCTAACACAAATTCAAAATCTTCTTGTGGCTTGGGAATTGAAGAAATCCAATTGTAATTAAGATGTTGTATTGTTCAGTTTTGACCTGATGATTTATAATTTAAAATGTTAACTCAGGTAGAGGTATCTTAAATAACTCTTCAAAATGTCATTGAAAATATTCTAGGGATTTAAGAACTTCAGTGGTTTTTTTCTGGGAAGATTAAAATATAACCTTTAAAAGCTGTAGTGGTATAAATTTACAAACACAAATTTTGGCATAAAGAATAAATGAGAATTTTTAATTTTTCAACCAAGCAATAATAAAAAATAAATGTCTATATATACTGAAAAATATTTATATTCTGTATGTATGTGTTTACTCACTCATGCATATATATGCAAATACATATAAAATAAGATGTGACCATGATTGCAGTATATATATTTTTATCTTGTAATAGTTGCAATTACTCTATTAATCCAATCATTTTGAGCTGAATATCTTGCTTTAGTCAGTGCCTATAAGGTTTTCATGAACACATTATCTTGCTATTGCTTTTGAGCATAGAATATGATGAAATTTTTTATTACTTAAATTTCATAAGAAACATGAAGTTGAAAACCCCCATTGGTCATAAAACCTTATCCGGTATTTTAAATCATCCTCTTATTATGAGGAGGTGGAGATGAAGTTACCTTCCAGTTTCTGGGCTCACAGTGACTACAGTGCAGGTGGTTGTGGGTGGGCCCATATTTTCACTGGCAATACATATTTGATGGGAAAGTTTTGGCAATGGATGGTGGTGATGGTAGCACTACATTGTGAATGTAGTGACCACAACTGAATTATGTATTTCAGTGTAGTTAAAAGGGGATATTTTAGGTTGCATATATGATTCTAGAATAAAAATTTTAAAAACCAAACATAGGATTGCACAATACAAATTGTGAACCCTAATGGAAACTATGAGCTATAGTTAATAATATAGCAATAATGATAATAACATTTGATCATTTTAACAGTTTCCATATGACTGTAAAGTGTTAATAATAAGTAAACTGTAGGGTGGGGTGGGGGCGGTATATAGGAACTCTGTATTTTCTTCATTATTTTCTGTAAACCTACAACTCCTCCAATAAGTAAATAAATAAATAATTTAAATAAAACAATAAAATAACATATTGTAATTAGGAATTCTATTCTCTGAAGACTAAAATATATTACAAAAATCTCATATTCTTGTTACTATAGATGCTGCCTTCCTTTGACCCTGACAAGCCTGATGAAATTAAGAGTTTACAAGGCCACAGTGGTCTACCAGTAGCCTGTTGCAGCTCATACTGGAGACATGTAGCAAGTCATTTCCCTTTCCAAGTTTCCATGTCCCTCTTCCCCACCACTGTCCATCCCCAGCCCCCAAACAACCTATGGATTAGGAAACACATTCAATTCTAATCTATAGGTCTCTACTTAAGTCTTTGAGACCTAAATATATCAAATAAATGGCAAGACATTTCTTGTTCATGGATTTTTAATATATCATTTTCATTATCCACTAAAATTTGTGGAAAATTTTAAAAATTCATTCATGCTTTTAAGATTTATGTACCAAGAACTGACTTTGTGCCAGATCTAGTAGAAAGTAAATTTCCTTTTACACTGCTCATGTGCAGATCTGAGAGTGGAATTTTAGTTAATTTAAATGCAAATTGCTCTATATTCTAAGCTGGAGATAGGGAATTGCACCATTCTAAGAAGCAATAATCTCTGCTCTTCTACTATACTAATGATGAGAGTGCTGGATTGCCTGTTGGCATCTCATACCATGCCCACCTCCTTGTGAGGTCTTCCCTATATTATAGGGTTGGAATGGCATGGACATCAGGTTCTAGTTCAGATTTCTCCCTTGGCAAGCACTTCTCAGGAAGGAAAGCGGAAGCTGTAATTGCTCTAGCAACAGAGATTGGCTCAAAACTGTTGTGTGTGCCTGACTGGCCTCACTGATTCAGAGCTCCAGCCAGTTGAGGGCAGGACAGAGGCTCCTTTTGAATCTTATGGCCTTTCACCCAAGCCCTTTCATCAGTTTTGTAAGTAAATGATTCCTGCATTAAATCTCTTTCCTTCCTTCTCAACTACAAGCAGAAATAACTCTCACAAGAGGGCAGGCTGAGAAACAAGTCAGTCCTTAAGGCTCCCTAAATCATAGCTTGAAATTGTCATTTAAAAAATTGTTAAACTGAATGTTTCATATGTTAGATTCACGAATAGTAAATATATATACATTTATGTGTGTGTGTATGTGTATACACACTCACTTTTAAAGATTTATCTTTCTTTAAAAATAATTCATACTGGTACAAAAAGATGGCAGCATAAGAGGCTCTAGGGTTCCATTCTCCCAAAGAAATCTTTGAACAATCTTTGAAAACCTGGCAGAGCCATTTTCCTCAAAACTATGGAAAACTATAAAAGTTAGTAGTAACAGAGCAGGTGCAAAATCAAGAAAATGAAGCTTTAATAACAGTAGGAGAAGCTCATGGTGCCCCTGCTGGTCTCTCCCCCACCCCTTCCCTGGTGCAGTGTAGAGACAGCTTGTTCCCCCATTGTGGGTCCCCGGCCGAGTCCAGGAGGGAGCAGAGTAACCCCTATGCACATATTGCAGTGTCTGTAGATTGATGCCAGTCTAACAGGTGGAAGCCAGAAAGCCTGAGCCAGCAAACTCTTCTCTGGCCTACCCTTCCAGAACTTGCCCTGCATACAGAAGCTTCTGAAGGACAGCTTAAGCACTGTAAGAAACAAATCAAAGTGGCCTGGCAGAAAACTTGGCTACTATGTGTCTGGACATTGTTCTTTTCCAGTTTATCCTGTTTGGTGTTTGTTGGACATCTTTAATGTGTATATTCATCTCTTCTTTAAGAAGTTTTTTGCCTTTATTTCTTTGAATATTCCTTTTGGCTTTTTCCATCTTCTTTCTCCTTCTGGGACTCTTATAATACATAAATTGATATGACTGAAGGTGTCCCATAAGTGTCTTAGGCTCTGTTTATTCTTTTTTTAATCTTTTTGTCCTTTCTGCTCCTGAGAGATCTTCAGCTTTGAGATCACTGATTCTTTCTTCTGTCACTTCCAATCTGCTGTTCAAAGCATCTAAGCAATTTTTCATTTCAGTTATTGTGTTCTTCAAAGCCAGGGTTTCTCTGGAGAGAGTCCTATATTGTGTATCCATTGTTTTCCTCATATTCTTTTTATGTGTTTTCCTTTATTTCCTTGTGCATTTTGAGGATCATTATTTTAAAGTTTCTATCTTGTATATTGCCATCACTGATGGTTTTAGGATTTTTTATCTTATTACTTTGAATGAGCCATCAATTCCTATTTCTTCATCTTGTAATCTTTTGTTCCAGAGTACATTTTAATATTTTAGAGTGTTAACTCGGGGATTTAGTCCCTGAACTGTCTGTTCCTTAAGGTTATATCCAGCTAGTGATATGATGGAGATTTTTTAAATGCTAGGAGATAATCAAAACAAGCAGAGACAAAGAAACAAAAACAAAAACAAAAAACCTATCATCTTTGCAAAATGGCTCTCCTTTAGTTGGTGGTCTCCTTCAGAAATTAACCTTCCTATCAAGAAGATCAGCCAGAGGCAAATGGGAAATGCAGGATCCACTCTGTCTTCTCTGAGCCTGCTTCTTTTCCAGGTCTTGTGCTTCCTCGAGGCCTTAGGAATTCCCTGCTTACAGGTTACTGGAATTTGAATGAACAGCCCTTTACCCTCTTTGAAGTAGACCTCCTTTCTCTCCTGGGTGCTCTCTTGAGTGACTTAATGCAGGTAGTTCTTTGCCTTAGATCACTTCAACTTAATTGTTTCTCACATACCCCAGCTGCCTGCACGTACCTTTTCTGCCCTCAGGACAAATTAGTCTCTCAGACTTCCACCTGATAGATTGACATTGCCATTTATGCACCTCAGTAAGCACACAGTAGCCATTCCTCTCCCTCTGGAACAAGGCCAGGGACCCAGAATGGAAGTACAGCTGGCTCTACCCTGCATTACAGAGGGAATGGGGCAGGAGCCAGCAAGGGTACCAGGTGCTGCTTCTATGACTTTTGAAGCTGCATTTTCTTAATTCTGCCCTTACCTGGTTAATGTAGCCCTTTAACTGTTTTCCATAATTTTGAGGAAGATCTTTAAGATTCCTCTGCCATCTTTGCCCAAGAAGATTGAAACAATAGCCACCCTCAGAACCGGCCCCCAACAATCTGAAGTAGTTGATAAAAGGTAGAGATATGAGATCAGACCACACATCCCCAGAGTTTGGAGGACTAGGTCATTATGTCCCATGCTGGCACCAGCCAGCTGTTCTAGGAGCACAAACTCCAGTTCCCACTGCTGCCTGCCATAGGGCTGGGTGAAGAATGGTCACCACTGCAGGGAGGGTGACTCTCCCCAGTATTTATGGCAATTTACCAGCCTCTTCCTCCTGCTTCTCTCTGGATGCTGCACAGTGTTCCCCTAGAATCCAGAATTTGAAGTAGTTGGTTGTGACAGTTCCTGCCAGTTCAATAGTTTTTTTGGTGGAGGGACTAAATCTTGGAGCTTCCTACTCTGCAATCTTCCCACAATCCTCCATTCAGCAAACTTTTTATTGAGCAAATACTCCAGAGTAGGATCTTTGAGTTTGAAAAAAGATCTATTTTAGATATGATATCTAATCTGAAATTAATAAGCCTTTTACAATATGAAGAAATCCACATATTACATATGTTTCAGTCATAATAATATATGTTTTTTAAATAATTATGAATACATTTGGACAAGGGGTATAATTTATATAGGAGGACCCTTGAGAACGTTGCTCTAGAACTTTCCTACACTACTAATACACTTAACATTCAAGAGGATTTTCACAATGATATTTTTAAGAAACTGATTTTATAATAAGACAAGTAGTTTTCCATGTATTCAAAACGGTTCCTATTAACATTTTTCCACATAATCTTTTAACATTCTAATTGCCTGAATATTTTCAAGCTGCTGTAGTTAAAAGGCAGTTTTGTTTTCATTAATTTAGTTTCAAAAATAAAATCCGTCTACTATAAAAGTGAATTCGGGCAATTTTCTTAAGTATATATTATTAAATATTTAGTCAGTGTTAGTTTGGTGAAAATCTCTATGTACCTGTTTTTTATGGTACTCACATCTGGGAAGGGCCAAGTTTTCTCACTGCAATGTTTTTTCTACTTTAAGATGAGTAACACAAACATGCAGGAATGAATTTGAAATAATGCACTTTCCCTCCTCTCAAACAACTGCCCATACTCTCTACTCCCCAACACAAATGCTTCTGCATATATTTATAATATGTTACAGGGAATGAATAAATTTGATGTAATATATAAAAAAGAGTCTAGTAAACCAGTGCATAAATACAAGGAACTGATAGAGATCAAGGGAAGTCAGAGAGGTGTTTGGGAACTGAAAAGAGGTATACAGTTAGTGCAAGCATGTAACTTGTCATCCAAATTGGACATTTTTGAGACTGCAAAAGGACGTTATTAATAATTGTACCAGTAAAACAGGCATAAAATGAGAGGTTTTCATTAGGAAAGGCACTGACAAACATCACTCCCCTGAACCCCCGACCCCCCACCCTTGCCATTGACTGTGAACGTATAAAGCAAGATACGTTTAAAAGGTTTGGATTTGGTAGGGTTTTCAAATTCCACAGTATTCTACAGATTCAAGGCTTGTTTTGTTTTATTATTTTCTGATATTTAATCACCTCTTTGGCCTAATGTTGAATGTTTGCTATTGGTGTGCAAATGGTTTCCCAGTATGATAAATTTTTACAGATTTGTTGATTGAATTATCATGCTAATTAGAATATAATAGCCCATCCTATGCACAGACATACACACACACATGCACACACACACTACACATAATCATAAGATCTTATGGCTATTAAGGAAAATGAGGTTATTTATCTCAGTTTTCTTCTCTCTGTTTTCCCTTAATATCATAATTGATATTTCATGGTAAAATATATTCATTTTGATGCCAGATCTGATTTAAAGCACAAATTAACTCATTAATCCAGATATGTCTAGAGGTTATAATATTTGAGGAACAGAGAAAGAGTTTTGAAAGCTACTGACTTCTCACTTAGAGTAGTACAAACCCAGAAATTAGTAATTTTAGCTAAAATAAATATTTGGAAGTTTAAAACACAGATTTAAATTTCTACTATGTATATAAATATATCTATATGTATTTATCTCTATATTTATCCATATATCTATCTATATCTATCTTTCTATCTATATATGTCATTGGGAAAATATTGCATTTTACTTGATAATTTTTTAAAAAATTACATCCTGATGATATGTAAGAGTTCTTTGTAAAGCCTCTAAATGGTGGCTTGGAGTTATGTACCCCAGAAAAACATGGTCTTAAAGATAATCCATTCCTGAGAGTCTGAACCCATTTTAAGCCGGATGTAAATGAGATTTCTTCAATTAAAGTGTTGCCCAATTCAATCAGGATGGGTCTTAATCCTACTACTGGAGTCCTTTATGAACAGAATGAAATTCAGACAGAAAAAGGAAAAGCCATGGGAAGCAAGAGCTGAAGGTCAACAGAACCAGGAAGAAAAGGGTGAGGCCAGGAAAAGCCGCTATGTGCATTGTCATGTGACAGAGGAGTCCAAGGCCAACGATCACCAGCTGGCAGTCACAGAATGCCTGTCTTTAGGAAGAAAGCATCACCTTGATGATGGCTGGATTTGGATTTATCCTAGCCTCAAAACCATGAGCTGATAAATTCCCATTGTTTACTACAACCTTACTGCATAGTATTTTCTTGAGCAGCCAAGGACACTAAAACAATGTAGTATGTGTCTGCACTATCCCCACTCTATTCTCATGCCCAAAATGCTTCATACTCAATTTTGTCCTTATGGAGTGTTGTGAAAATTTCTATTTTCCTAATTCAACACCTTTCCTGAGAGCTCACATTCTTCCAATTCAGCTTTTACCTTTTTACCATAGTCATGCTCTTAGCATGCAAATTGAATCAGGTTACCCCCATGTTAGTAATTCAAAAGGTCCTCATTGTCTGTAGGGAAATATCCAAACTGCCTACAGTAACTTGTGACGGCCTCATGTCCTGGCTCCTGTTTGGCATTTTCCTGTGACATGCTATCATGTCCTGCCATCCTCATCTCCCATGCCCCTTCTATTCCATTGTTCACCCTGTTCCTTCTTACTTAAATGTTCTTCCCTTTACCTCAACTGGAGAGCATCTGCCAATTTTGTAAAGTCCAGTTCAAGTTGACTCCATATGGTTTATTATGACCCCTTTCACCATATTAAATTTAATCACTAATTCCTTTGTAACACCACTGTTCTGTGAACAGACTTGATGACACATCACCTACAATATTTTATTTCATATATGTACATGTGGACAGGAAGGTATTTTTTTTATTTTTAGTTTCTTACACCTAACAAAACACCTAATAAAAAATAAACATTCAACAAATTTTGTTAAACAAGTTGTCTTAATTTTCTAGGGCTGCTATGACAGATAAACTGGTTGTGCTAACAGGTATTTATTTTCTCATGGTTTTGGAGGCTATGAGTAGTATAATGTATTAGCTGGGCTTATTTTTTCCTAGAATCTGTGGCATTCTGGCAGTTCTCTGCCACATATGATCTCTCTCTTTGTGTGATTCTTTTGTTTCTGCTGACTCCTGGCCTCTACTTCATGTCTGATTTCCTTAATTTATAGGGACCTTAACCATACTGGATTAAGGCATGCCCTCATTCATTTTGGCCACAATTTAACTAATAATAACATGTTCAAAGTCTTAATTTAAAATGGGTTCACAGCCACAGGAACACAGATTAAGATTTGAACATGGCTTTTGTAGGGTACATGATTCAATCCCTAACACAAATGTGTAAATGAGTTACCCTAGATGACTAATAAGGTTCCTCACAGTTCTAAAAAATCTGTGATCTTCAATATTTGTTCTGTAAGAGCTTCTATGAGCTGGTTGCTAAATTAGCTACCTCTCCAGCCACTTAAAATTTTACTCCATCTCCACTGATTTCCCTATGCTCTAGCCTTCTTAGGTCAGTTAAAAAACTGAAATTCCATACTGATCCTCTCAAGATGTTTTGAATAAGTCAGCACTATATAGTACATGAGATAACATTACCTACCCTTTTTGTGAACCTGGAAACAACATTTCTTCATGTACCACACAACTGAACAAGCTACAGAAATAGAACCCTAAAGTAAATCCATCAAGAGTAGAGAGCATTGTTAGTTTTTAGCAGATGATTTGAACTATCTATCAAAATGTCCCCAGGCCATGCTAGAGAGCTTTATTATAAAACCTTGAATGTTACAGAATGCTATTCATCCCATTTTAGAAAAAGTTTCTTGGAATAAAGGAGGATCTTTTTAATCTCTCTGGTAAAGTCACTTTAATTAGCTTTAAAACATAGGACAAATGAAAATTTTAAAGTCAGTATTTCTAGATATTTGCAAAGAATACTTTATCTAAAAATGTTGACAGGATGGTTGACTTATTTTATTTATTACCTTTTCTACTGAGGATCAAAATGAAATAAAATTCAAATCATTTGTAGTTCAAATCTTAGTCTTATGTTTAGTCTCCTCTTTGCCCTTTGCCACTGCCCTTTCAAATTCTCTTCCCCGTTTATGTACCTCTTGATGCTCCTTATTCTGCACATCTTTTTCTTATTTTCTTTTCCCTTCTTGCATTATCCCCATCTTTCTTTCTTCTTTACATTCTAGTATTTATTGTATTTTAATTACCTCTTTCTTTATATTTGTAGGAGTAGATTTCAAAGAATTTTATGAATAAATTTGTCTATGTCTAATTTTAAGCTATTTTTTGTTTTTACACCATTTATAATTAATGTAATTACTGTTGTACTTGAGTTTAAATCTGCCACATTGCTCTTTGTTTTATATTTATTCTACTTGTTCTATGATCTTTTTACTTCTTTGACCTTTTTTATTATTCTTTTTCCTTATTAGCATGTTCATTATTAATTCTGTGAGCATTATTTTACAAGTTATCCTAACAATTACAACATGTATCAACTAATTATATCAAAATATATATTTTATGACTTCAGTAACATTTCAAATTTACTCAAATTCTCTTGCCTTTTAAACTACTGTTACTGTATATTTCAATTGTATGTATGTATATATTTTGAGCCACACAAGTCATTATTACTGTTGGTGATTAAATTCAATACTCATTTAAATGTCCCTAAATATTTGCTTTTTCCATTGCTTGTTATTCCTTCATGTATTGCCATGCTTTCATCTTAGATCATTTTTCTTCCACCTGAAAATCACCCTTTATCTTTTTACTTAGTGTAGGCCTATGGGTAATGAATTGTCTCAGGTTTTGTTTGTCTGAAAATGTCTTTGTTTTTGTCTTCATTTTAAAAAGAATGATATTTTTACTTGGCATAGAATGGAGTGACTTTTTTCAGAATTATTTGTTGGAGCTAGTCTATTTCCAGCTCCTTTTACTACCTTGGATTTTAGCCATCTGGGGTTTTCAGCTGAAAGCCTGTAGTGTTTACCAGTAACTCTTTCTCAGAGGGCTCTGAACTCAAAGTATTTCACTGGATCTGTGAGACTACCTAAAGCTCTGCTTATTTCTCAGGTTTTTAAGCTGCCTTTTACTTTGCAACTTCTCAGTCTCAATTCTTAAGAATAAAAATTACACCAAATGACAGGCTATCTTCTCTGGGCAAGCCTTATCTCTGGGATCTCGGTACTCTCATTCCTAACTGCCTTGGAGCTCCCCTGTATCTTCAAATAGTTGTTTTCCTTTCTTTTTATAAAAAACATTTTTCCCAAACTTTACTGGGTGGACTTCTCAGAACAGTTATTTAAAATAAGCTATTCCGCTATTGTCAGCGGCACTAGTCACACCAAATATCTCAAACATCTTATTATGTCCACCTTTAATTTACAATACTCGAAGTTTTTTTTAATGTTTTCTTTAACAGGAGGTAATATAAAATACCTTTAAGACTTCACTAACTTTATCACCCAATCGCCATGTAAAACTTCATAAAAAATAATTCACTTTTAAATATTAATATTCAAATTTGCTTATTTAATTTTCACAGCATTAGAATGGAGTTCAGATCACCCAGAAAAATACTTTATGCATGTCATTGAAAACTCTATCTTTCTTTTTGCTTAATCACTTATTGCAAATATAGCATTTTAAAATAATGAAAGAACAATAATCAATGATATTGATTAATATCATTATTTAATTCCTCATTAGCTTTCTTTACCACTTTTTTCCTTTCACCTTTGAGTCAGTGTAATTCTTATCATTTCTGCCCCTACGAATTTAGAAAACATGGCAAATATGTATAGTTATGATTTAATAAGATGCCCCATTTCTAATTGAATTTACCATTATTTTCCTGAATCTTGAGAGAGGAAACTATCAAACCATGAATATTTTCAGACTGATTATTCTATGCTAGTTAGATATTGTGCAATGGGCAGGAGTTTAAAAGATCTCCATCTCATATTATTTGAGAGGGTAATGAGTTGTTTCATTCAGCAAAGAATTATTGAGATTACCAATCACTGTGCTGCATGTTGGGGAGACAATTAGGGAGACATTTTTAGCACAAGTTCCTCTTGGAACATGAGATCCAGGATAGAGGGGAAATAACATCTTTTTCAATTTTGATTTCTTAAGAAATAAAATAAAAATGAAATATGATTTAATAGGATCATATCTTTACTTTTCATTGAGTAAATATTATGTAATGAAAAGACCTTCATAAATGGAACTTAGAGTTCATGTAAGTCAATCTTTCAATTTTAACATATAATTAACCAGGAGATGAGATTATATATGCCACAAAAGCTATGAAAGTATTAGCCAAATTCCCATTTTAACCTTTTGTTTTTAATAAATTGAGGCCTTCATCTCAGGTTTCATGATCTTCTTTCATGTTCCACTACAATATGCTAAACAAACCTGAAAAATATATAACAAAACCAAGAAATTATCAGATCAGTTCTACCTCTGCAAATGTATCCTACATATACTAGTATGTAAAGGTAAAAATGTATGCATAAGAATACTATTTAGCATTGTAATACCAACCTATCCGAAAACAATGTAGACTTGCATTTGCATTAGTTATTAGAACAAAAAGCAAATAAATTATTATAGGAACCGTAAAATGGAATATTCTTCAGCCATCAAAATGGATGAGGCAGAACTAAGTGTGTCATTTAGGAAAGAATTGCAAGATATAATTGAGTACAATAAAACAAATTAAAGAACAATGTTTGAGATATTTTATTTATGGAAAAAATAAATGCATGAATAAATGCATTTGCCCACATACATACACACATACTCATATGTATATTCTTGGAAAATTTATACAACTTTATATAATAATCTGTGATTATTTCATTTATATATGCTTTTCATTGTTCACATTATTTTCCACATGGATTTTAAAAATAAACAGGTTTCAGGGAATCATTGTGGTGGAATATAACTTATCATTTGTTTAGACTGAATCTAAATAACACATTGAAATATGCAGAATTCCTTAATGCTAAAACAGGAGAAATAGAAGAAGAAAGCCAATGACATTGAATTAGTATTCATCACAGGACAGTTTAGGATATTTAACATTAGAAAAGATGCAAAGAAATAGCATATTTTCAGCTTGCTAACACATTGAATTTAGTGCTATCCTTTTACTGATACTTAATACTAAGGTAAATAATCATGCTCATGGAAAGATGTTTTGAGATAATAGTTTATGTGTATGACTTGTTTTCTTTATGTTAGAGAGAGTGAGTATTCTCTGGTTAGGAATAAATTGCCAAAATAGGACTTATGTTGTAAATTAAAATATTTTGTTTTTCTTTTTAAGTTGAAGTAAAACTACAACTTACTTCCACTATCCCATGATGAACAGCATACATTTCCATATTGTTGGACTTGGAAAATGATAAACCATAAACTGGGAGCATTGAATATAAGAGCTAAAGTGACAACAAGAACTTAAAACCATGACTTTGATATCAATGACTTTATGGCTTAAAAAAGTGAGCTATTGTTCCAAGTAGTGCTTAATTTCTTACTGCCACAGATAACCATGAAACCAAAAATTTCATATGTAAAAAGTTTGACCATAAAAATATTACCAAAGAAGAACTGATAATAGTATCTTCCCTTTCTTTGAGGATAAGTGCCTTATAAACATGTATCATAACCAAATTTATGCTCCTGGTAATTTTTTAAAGAAAAGAGAACATCTTCTGCATTGATTCCAATATTAATAATTTATCTTTGAATTTATTTTAATGTAATAATGGTATTTTTCCTTACTTCTAAGAAAATATTTCCAGTCTTCTCTGTCCAGATTTCAGCTTGTCTCTGCACTTCTGATGTCAGACATACCGCTAAAAACATGTCCCATTATGTTAACATGTACTGATTACAAGGTTAGCATGAAAAATCTACAAATTAAAAGTATGCTGTGCACTAATGCATAGATGTATTACACAGGTGGAGGGTACTTAAGAAAATATATCAAGTATAGACAAGTGAATTGTACAAGCGTATTAGTCAGCCAAAGGGGTGCTGATGCAAAATACCAGAAATCAGTTAGTTTTTATAAAGGGTATTTATTTGGGGTAGAAGCTTACTGTCACAAGGTCATAAGGAGTAAATTACTTCCCTCACCAAAGTCTGTTGCCATGTGTTGAAGCAAGATGGCTGCCGGTCTCTACGAGGGTTCAGCCTTCCTCTTCAGGCTCCATGGTCCCAGCTTCTTCTGGTCTCAGCTATAGGCTGGTATAAGGCTCGTCTCTCTCTCCAGGGGTTCATTTCTTTCTGGGCTCAGGTTCTGTGTTCTCTCCACAAGGTCAGCTGTAGACTATCAGGTGCTCTCTCTTCCCGGGGCCTCTGCTGTGTCTATGGAGCCATCTTTATTCCTCTGTGTTCTTCTCCTGTATATTTACTTCTTGCTACCCCAGCATCAAAACTCCAACTCTCTCTTTTGCCGAACTGTTTTCTCTGTGAGTCCCTACCCACCAAGCAGGCGAGGACTCAACGGCCTACTGATGTGGCTGAATCAAAACCCTAATCATAATTTAATCAAGTAAAAGTGAAAGCTCTGAATTTAATACAATCTAATATGTCCAGAGGAACAGACCAGTTTACAAACCCAATCCAATATCTATTTTTGGAATTCATAAACAATACCAAACTGCTACAACAAGTAATCATGATTTGTAATATTTGGCCAATCCCTTATTGTCTAAATATTTTGGCCTCCATTCATTATTCATTCATTCATTCATTCATTCATTTCTTCATTCGACAAATAGTGGGTGGGTTCCTGCCACTGATCAGGCTTTGTGTTAGGAGTGGATGCTTACAAATCTTGCTTAATGGTCCAAGTTTTGTAGGACATTTTCTACATATATATGAACCCTAGTAAGGAAATAATTCAACCAGAAAATAATAAATAATTGTTCATAGCAGGTTGCCATTTAAGATTTTCTTTATTTTTGAGGCATTTTTTTTCTTTCAGTGTATGATAGACAAAGTTTTTAACTTAGAAAATCTTTACATAATTAACAAATAACTAAAGATAGAATTCTAGGTAGTATTTTTATGATGTATAAGAATTGTTCAAGTTAAAAGTGTTTCTGTGGAAATCACAAGGACAGTGCAATTCAATGCATGATATTATTGGTGTGTTTGGATATAAACTGTTTTTCCCTCTTCACCACCCTACAGGGAGTAACTTGGCTCAGGGATTCGGAAGTTTACAACAGAGGCAATGATGTATTTGCAAGTATTTTGAATTCATTCCATTTGAAATATCCAGCCAGCACCAGGCAAAGGAACAAACAACTTTTCAATACTCTCTTGGTTTTGAACATCCCACTGTTTAGCTTCATTTGATATTTATTGTTTTACTGCCAGAAAGATGATGACTTCAAGTACTGCAGTAAAACAAAAAAATTTCATAATACCCCACCTTCTACCTAGAATTATTAGTCATAAATTTGACATTAGGTATGATGTAAGTGAAAAGAGACAGTAAATAAATCATTAACATGTATAAAATAGGGTGTCACATATTAAATGATAGGAGGGAAATATAACAGAAGAAAGGGGGTGGCACACAATTATTGTAGTATTGCAACTCTTTATGTATAAATGTATTGACATATCACCAAAATGAATAATATATCATTACCTAAATCAAAGCTTTCATAACATCATCTAAATTAGAAGCAAGCACTAAAAGCTCCAGGCTTTTCTGTAACTTAGATATGCTTAAGCTTCCAAAGAGCAAAAGGTATAGTTTATTCTTTATATTTATAGTATAGGTAAACTCTAGAACTGGCTCTATACATATTATAAAGTTAACCTACCAAGTTTTGTATATAGATAGTTAACACATATTAAATACTTGGCACTGTTTTAAGGTAGGATGCGGGCTAGAAAGTTTATAAGGCCTGGTTTCTGTTGTGCAGGAATGTAAAGTCAGTTTCATGTTTAAATTAAATAGAAAGTGAATTGGGTATATTATTTAAATCAGGGCATGTGGAATCCTCAATATCAAAATGATCTTTGTGGTCCATGCATCCTTTATAATGTTGAATAAGAGTAGAGGACTTAAGAATTTTGTTTATAAACTGGATGAAAATTATTCCCCATCTTCTCTCTACTTAATATTTTTGTTAGCTCTTTGTCTACTTGGGTGACAAAGTTACTCCAACTATCATTTTTCATAATTGTGTTCCTATCCCAGTTGCAGAGGAATTTGCTCCACTCAAAGCTAAATCTTTTCCTCTGAATTCTTTGTGGATATTCTTTACCGTAAGTGATTTTTCCATACCTTTTTATCCTCTAGGCACTTTTTTTTCCTGAGTGAGGCCTTATAGAATCAGGGTCCCAAGAATCCACGTGATTGAAATGCTACTAGAAAATGCATGTATCCTTGAGTTCAGTTAAGACAGGAGCCTAGCATTTTATGAAAAAAAATTAACACACTGACAAAAGGCACAGTATAGGCTCAAGTATCAGAAATCAAAGGCCGTATCACACTCTCTCTTCAGAAACACTTAACTTTATTGCAGTTGTCATCATAGTTTTGGTCTTTTGGATAAGAAGTTCATGACCACATTCATGCTTTCCTCTGGCTACCACCTTTCCTGGATGATGCTACATTCTTCAGAATTCATAGCATGTAGCTTTTCTTTCTCCCTATTTCAAATTATCTGTTTTGAAATTCTCATGGAATTTGGGAAGAGCTTTGAATATGCTTTCAGGCTGGCCCAAGCCTCTTTCTGAAAGTACTATCAGGAAAACCTTCAGTAATTTGTCCTTGAGCACATGCTTCTCTGGCTGTTAACTTCTTTCCAAATTAAGCATCTCAGAGGCCTTGGCTGAACCCATTATCTTTGGAAAAGTGTAAGAGGAGCATCTTTTCAGACTTTGACCAAGATGACTAAAAGGAGTATGAAATGTTGCCTTGTCAGACACAGGAGTCATGTTTCTGGGTTGGACTCTTGAGTCTACCACTATTAACAGTATGAATATGACCTAAGTATAAGCAAACATCTCATCCTCCTTTTTTATCCTCTGTAAATGAGGATAGTAATAGTGTTTACCTCATAGGAATGTTGTGATGATTAAATGAGGCTATTCTATTCCCTAATAACAATATTATTATTTCAGCAGTCTCAATAAATATTTCTAGTAAAATAGGCAACTCATTTTCCAAAATTAGGGAAGTCAGAAGAACTAAAATGAGTCAAATCCAATTCTATATACAAACTGAAAAATATATGAACTTATTTTCAGAAATCTTCCAAAGAAAGATCAAGATGGTGGAGCGAGAAGCTTCAGGGTTCTATGCCCCCACAGAAACTTTGAACAACAGCAAGAACTGTCAGAAACATCTTTCTCAAAGATGTATAAAAATAATTAAAGTATTGCCATAACAGGGTGAGTGCTGAATCAAGAAAATGGCAACTTAAAAGTGGTAGAATCTAGTGGCACCCAAGCTGCTTCCTCCATTCTTCCACCAGCTTGATACAGAGCTGGCTTGAGCTCTGAGTGTGGGTTCCTGGTCCTAGTTCTGGATGGAGCAGAATAATCCTCATGCACATATTGGGAGCATGCATGTCTGGCTCAGTCTATCTGGTGGTGGCCTGAGAAACTGAAGCAGAATACTTGCCACAGCCTCACCAACTCAGAACTTGATCTATGTGTAGTAGACAGCTCACAGAACCCTTCTACAGAATGGTATGGGAGAGCAGTCAGGTTAGACCTGCCTGGGACAGGGGCCTGTTGGCTATTGGACATAAAGTACAGTGTCCTAGGAAATGCAGTTTTCTAGGAAAGAGGGGACATTTATATCTGTGTAAACATGGGAATGCCTAGAACCATATGCTTATGCTCATGACAAGACAATCCTTAGAAAGGATCAGGGAGGCTTTTGGGAATCAAGCTGTGGATTCAAGTTTAAGGAACAGATGCCTTGGAGTCTAAAATTCAGTGATAGCACAATAAATATCAAAATGTCCAGGTTACAACAAAAAGTTACAAAATACACAAAGAAACAAAGAAACAATGGCTTGAACAAAGGTGTAGGATAAAAAATTCGAAACCTACAATGAGGTGGACTAATCCTGGAATATACCAGACCAAGACTTAAAAAAAAAATAAAAAAGATCTTAAATATGTTCAAAGTGTAAAAGGAAAACATGAACAAATAACTAAAGGAAATCAGGAAAATGATTGATGAACACAAAGAAAATATCAATAAAGAGTTGAAAATTTTGAAAAGGAAACAAACAAAGCTGAAGATCACAGTAAGAGAAATTAAAAATTCTTTCAAAGGATTCCACAGAAGACTGGAGTTGGAAGAAGAAGGAATCAGTGAAATTAAATATAGAACATTGGAGATCATCCAGTCTAAGAAGCAAAAAGAGGAAAGAATGAAGAAAAGTGAACAAAGCCTAAGAAGCATATGAGACACCATCAAGTATACCAATGTACACATTTTGGGAGTTCCAGATGGAGAAGAAAGAGAGAAAGTTGCTAAGAGAGAGTATTCAGAAAAATAATGCTGAAAACTTCCCAAATGTACTGAAAAAATTTAATATATATATCCAATAGGCTCAACAAACTCCAAAAAACCCCAATAGACTCACTTTATGCTATATTATAATCAAACTATCAAATGCCAAGAACAAAGAAAAAATGCTGAAAGGTATAAGAGATAAGCAATAGGTCAGGTATAAAGGAGCTTCTGTAAGATTAAGTGTCAATTATCCAGGAAACCATTGAAGCAAGAAGTCAGTGAGAACATCTAATTAAAATGCTAACAGCAAAACTAAGAATTCTATATTTAGCAAAACCATCTTTCAAAAATGAGGGAGAAAGTAAGACATTTCCAGATAAGTAAAACTTAAGGGATTTCATCACCAACTGACCAGACCAAAAGAAATGTGAAATGGAGATCAAAGCTGCATGAAGAAATATAAAAGTAATGACATGAGTAAATATAAATACCAGTACTATTGTATTTTTGGTATGTAACTCCACTTTTTGCTTCTCACATGTTCTGAAAGGAAAATTCATAAAATATAAGGCTAAATTGGTGGTATTGGACATATAATGTATACACATGTATTTGTGACAAGAACTACATAAAGGTGGGGGGATGGAGGAGTATAAGAACATTGTGTTTACTATTCATGTTGCTATCAAAACAAATGTGATTGTTATAGATTTAGGATTTAAATGTAAGCCTCATGGAATCTAAAAAGAGAATATCAGAGAATATGCAAGCTCATAGAGACAGAAAGTAGAGTATAGCTTACCAGAGGTGGGATATTGGGGAATAGGGAATTAATGCATAAATGATATAGGATTTCTGTTTGGGGAGATGGAAGATAGTGAGGGTATTGCAACATTGAGAAAGTGATTAATACCACTGAATGATATGCTTGGGAATTGTTGAGATGGGCTATAATGCCAATTAAATGTAATACATGATCTTGGATGAGATCTAATAAAGAGAAGAAACGGCTCAAAAGTACATTATTGGGATGCATGAAAAAATTGGAACATAAGCTGTAAGCTTTATATCAATATTAAATTTCTTGAACTATGTGAATATCCTTGGTCTTAGGGAATGTACATGAAAACATTAAGTATTCAAGGAGCATGATGTAAACAACCTACACTCAAGTGTTCAGAAAATAGATAGATAATTAATAAAGTTACCTAGAGAGATATAAAAGAAAGAAAGAAAGAAAGAAAGAAAGAAAGAAAGAAACAAACAAACAAACAAACAAAGAAAGAAAGAAAGAAAAAGAAAAGAAAGAAAGAAAGAAAAGAAAGAAAGAAAAGGAACAAAGGAAGGAAGAAAAAGAAAGAAAAAGAAAGAAAGGGGGAGGGAGGAAGGAAGGAAAAAGGAAAGAAAGAAAGAAAGAAAATAATATGTAAAATTTGGCAAAATGCTAATACTGGTGGATCTGGGTATCTAGGAGAATAGGAGTATGTTGGAGTTCTCTGTATAGGGTTTGTATTATTTTTGTTACTGTCCTGTAAGTATGAAAGTATTTTGAAAAAAATGAAAACTGAAAGAGTTAAAAAGAAGAAGAAAAAATCATCCAAAGAACAGAAATTATAAAACCTTTTCTGTGAATTAATCACCATTCATGGGTGCTTTGCCTCAAGACATTGGGGAAATGTCTTTTCATTCCTTTGGGATAGTATATGTACTGTATATATTCTAAGAAGTAAATAGGGTTGACTTAATGTTAGAAGGTGGTTAGCATCAGGAGGTAAATATACCAAGAAAATGTGGAGCAATTCCCTGAAGGTTGAATGATAAAAAACGTTTCATTTATGTGATATGAATAAATATTCCCACTTTACCATATCTCAGTGTACGTTGGTACCATAATCAATGGCTAGTACTTTCAAAGTCTTGCTTATTTAATTTAAAGAGATGTAATTTGTGGAATAAAACTGTTTTCCCAACCATTTTTATTGGTGATGTGATACATATTGCCAGAATAAAATAGAGTGAAGATGAACATCTGAGCATGAGGGAAGTTGAGAGCAATCCTAAATTCTAAACTCCAAGGAAGTCAATGAAAAAAATGGAAGACAGTAAGTGTGTCTTATTCAATTTTTGTTTCTACTGCCAAGCACAGTACCTGGTACATAGTAGAAATGCAATAAATATTTTTGAATGAAAATATAAATTACAGATGACAAACTTGCCCCATAATCATTCTCAGTGTATTTGAATTACTACATAAGAAAATAATTTAGTATGAAAATCATATATTCAAATTTTACACTACAGATAAAACTTTAATCATATTATTATACCAGGGTTATAATTTTTAAATAAGTTTTATTTATTTTTATTTTTATTACTTAAAAAAAAATTTATTCCCACCACCGATGGCTTCCTCATCTGTCTGCTCGTCATCCTCAGGAGGCATGGAGAACCAAATGCTGGACCTCTCATGTGGGAGGCTGGCGCCCAATTGCTTGAGCCACATCTGCTCCCCAGGGCTATTATTTTTAAAACTATTAAACCAAATTATTTATATTAGTAGTAACATATTTTTTCCTAGTTCCCTTGACATTCTCTTCCAGTTAAAACCTAAGGGAAGTAGACATAAAGTTTGGGATTTTAAAATAAGGTTTTTAAAGTGAATAGATAAACATTCTCTCAAAGCAGCAAATTGATCTGCAAAGAATAATTTTTGAGAATGAAAATGTTACCGTGCAAGGGTTCTTTGCCTGATGTGCACAGAAGTCAATGTGTGAGGTAGGATTTTGAGAAAAGAAGAGTTTATTGCGAGGCTGTCACATAATCTGTCTCCCTGAGCAGGGAGAGAGGTAGGGTTTTATTGGACCAGAGTTGGTATAGCTTTGGGAGGTGGGATAACATGATGTGGGGGTGGTGAGATGATAGTAGGTCTGGAGGCAGGATTAAGTGGAGCACGCACAGTGGAAAATCATGCCCGTGCATATATCACATGATGAAAAATGGCTACCTTAGAATGAGGAGGAGTGGAGACCTTAGTATTATAATTAAAGATAAGTTACTTTGGATCAGACTTTTGTTGCTTGTGCATGTGTGGTTAGGGGTAGCCAAAACCTGATTTTGTCCAGTTTGGACTGGCTGGTAAGGCAAAAGTAAAAAATAGGGACTGGGCAGGATAGGGCGTTACTAAGGACTGGGTGACTGCTAGGGGCGCTACCGTGGCCAGGATAATCAAGGGGAGGGGTCTAGGTTGCAAGGCAAGGGGCTTGTAACCGGTTTCATAAAGAATAAATCTTGAGAGCACCAAGCTTGGAAAACTGTGGCATAGAAGTTTTCAGTGAATCATATAGGAGGAAGTTCGACACATTCCTGACCCTACAGCAAAGACGTTAAATCCCCTTCTGAAGCTGGAAGGAGGGGCCTAGCAAAAGAAGCAGAAGGCTAGGAGTCAGTACAGATATCTACCTACTTCCTGTACGGAGCCACCACATCTTTTTGCTTAGTCCCGAGTGCCCAACATGGGAGCTTTTTAGAAACCCTTCAATAGGTCCAGTGTACTCTGAGAGCCTGATGCCAACGCCTTGCTTGGGGGGGTGGGGGGGATATATATATATATATAAATTTGTTCATAATTTTTAAATTTCTCTTTGGCAATATTTTCTGCATCCTTATTCCTTTCTTTTTCTCTCTTTCTCCTTTTGTTTTTTCTTTCCTCTTGCTACTTTTCTATTTTCAAAAGTAGCATCTTCGAATAGATCCATTTCTGGTTCCATTTTGCAATGCCACTCATCTTTGGAAGTGGTGAGATTTTTCTGGACCAACTATATGAGAAAAGTCAGTAGGAAGGATGGCCCAATCCATGCTACCAATCTAGCTGTATTTCACCTTATGATTTAGTTATAGTGAGTGAGTCTTTTTAGCTCTTTTGTCTTCCCAGCAAACTAAAAAGTGTAGTGTTGGCAAGATTTCAATGTCTCCTTTCTATGCCAAAGTCTGCTTTCTCCAAAATTGACTTATATAGATGACTCCTGATTCAGCTCCATCTTACTTTACTTGCTGAATGGTGCCCAAGTAAGTCTTTGCTACAACCTTACCCTGGTTTCCATTGTTAAAAAGAAAGAATTGTCAGCTTGCTCCACAGGATGTACTGTTCATGCTGGGGAATTCTGAGTTCCTGACTTTATGAGACTGACAACCCTCTGATTTATCTGACTCCATTACATATGTCAGTCCTTCCTCATTTATTGGATTTAGTCTTATGGATTTTGTAAGGATAAAAACAAATTAAAATATATAATAATTTTCCCTTTTGCAAAAAACAAAAAAGGATCACCACCACCCTCTTTCCTGTTTCTTAGAACATTCTTTAGAAAACTTGTAATATAAATATTTTCTCTGCCCCTTTGAGATGTAGATAAATCTTTTTAAAATAAGCCTTTTTCCAAGCTTTACAACTCAAAAATGTCTTTCTCCAGGACTTGGGGGTCATCTATTTGAAATGAAAACATCAAGTAAGATATCTCATTTCCGTGGGAATTAAATTTAAATGTCTGGTTCCAAATTGTAACTATCTTCCTGTCACATAGGGATGAGAAGTTTTACTATTCCTTTGGATAGAGTCAATTAGTAAACTCAAAGACTACCCTAATATCAGATGAATTTAAGATGAACTCTGTGTAACAAATGGTGCTGTCAAGTCTTTTTACTTGAGGTCAGTTTTCTTTTATCTTGAGAACATGTATGTAATGGTTTGTATCTGCTTGGCTGTATAAAAGGGTGAGACATCTTTTGCAAAGATGTCTTTCTTGGCAATCTCTTTAGCATGTGAAGCATATGATGCATCATATTCTGGTTTAATGGTTATTCAATAATAAAGTTATCTGCTTTCTCTTCTACCTTTGTGGGTTTATGGAGAGGTTTTCTGGATTGGGAGGTATTTTTAAAAATTTTATTTCTCCAACAACGTATCAGACTTTTGAAGTTGGTGTTTAGTTTGTCAGTCTTTATTGAGTTTATGTGATATCCAGGGAGAATGGGGGAAATCATTAACTTTCCTCTATAATTTCCATTTTAGTATTGGAGCAGTGAGACTAATTTAAATCCAAACATGGTTAAATTTCTTAAGTAGAAAAAAAATGTGTTGTTTATTTTGGTTTCTGAAAATAGACATGGAGATGATAAACATGTAGTATCTCTTTTTAATATTACCTGCTGTGTCTTTACATACCAGTTGTGTTCAATAAATTTTGAAATCCTACTATATGATGATTAATAAATATATGTTCAATAAAAGATGGGATGACTGAAATGATTGAACTGCTGTGCAGCTCTGTCTTATCTAAGGAATAACTTCTAACTATTCTTCATAGATCATAGTTAATTGATTGATCATAGTGATTTCACTTACAGGGCCTGATTTCTGCAGATTATTAAGTTTATCCTTGGCTTTTAATAATCATAATCAATGAATGGATGACATAAAAGATGTGCCCAGTCCCTCAGGGAACTTCCTCTTGGAAAACCTGGCTTTTGGCCATTTTAGGACTTAATGTTTTCTTTCCCTGAAGAGCATTTTGCTGCTCTCTTTATTTACTGTTAAACTATTTTACTTTAGTTTATCTCTTGTATTCCTTATTTTAATTCCTATTTTCTCTTTTCTACATATGCTTTTAAAAACAATTATATGTTTCATTTGTCCTGATCCTCTTTATTTATTTATTTATTTATTTAAAGATTTATTTATTTTTTTTATTTATCCCCCTTGCCGCTTGTGTTGCTGTGTCCTGTGAGGTCTTGCCGCATCAGCCCACGGCGCCGCGCGAGCCAGCCTGCCCTCACAAGGAGGCCCCAGGAAGCAAACCCAGGGCCTCTCGTATGGTAAACGGGTGCTCTATTCATTGAGCCACACCCGCTTCCTGCCGTGAGGTTGCTGCATCAGCCCACCAACGCACCGCTCAGGCCGGCGTGCCCTCATAAGGAGGCCTCGGGAAGCGAACCCGGGCCTCCCATATGGTAAACGGGGGCTCTATCCATTGAGCCACACCCGCTTCCCCATTGAGCACACCCGCTTCCCCTGATCCTCTTTAAAGGAGACCGGTGTTCTGGTATCACTTTATGGAAGAGTGAGTGAACTGTTATGTGGTATAGGAGACATCTCTATGGGTTTTTACAAGGAAAATGGAATTGCACTCCACTCAAGGACATAGCTCTCTGTGGTTTGTCATAATCATAGTAAGGGAAATATGAGAATGCAGGTTTGAGAGGGAGTGTGTCTCCCAAAAGGACAAGGTCACATCTGCTATGATGGGACCAACTAGCAGCAGTGCTATGATGATGATGATATCTCACACAGGAAAGCAGAAATGTGGGTAAATATACAGGCATTTGGAAACCTAATCAGTCCCCTTTCTGTCTGAGCAAATGATTGGTGACACACTACAGTTTCTCTTTGTTTGGTGCCCACAAGTGTCATGATTAGCTAGTCTTTTCATGAAATGACAGAAAATAGTATAATTACATGTTTCCTCTCCACTCCTGTCCCTCTATATTTCACTCTCTAATTACCTCTTGTCATTTAACTAATTAAATAATTATGCTATTCATTTAACATTAATTGGATACCTATTCTGTACTAGGCATAATACAGCTTTTAAAAGTACATTTTCCTCAGGAGCCCATGGCTTCTTGGGAAGAAATACTTGTAAATAAATAATTATAGACTCGATATTTAAGCACTCAGATGCAGATATATATATATATAATTATAAAATAACTAGAGCAGTATACCCACCATAATAGCTAGTGGTTTGCTTAGGAATTTGAAGACTATCTGGAAAGGGACAATAAGAAAAGTTATGGCAAGAACAAATGAAGGTGTGGTGCTTTTCCTTCCGCACCATCAGAAGAGCAGCCTAACTGTTGCTAAGTGGCCACAGCATTTCTTTGTCCCTGAAACAGTCAACAACAGACCACCCAGCAACATAAGACTAGGCTTATGGTGTGTGAATAAGAACATGTTAACGATTGTGAAAGTGTCATTATTTTGTGAACCTTAGAATGAAAAGCTTTTTCCTATTTTCTTCTTTATTTTTCTTTAATCCCCTCTCCCATCTTCCTCTTCTCATTCATATTACTAACCTTCCAAAATTACCACAAAGGCCATCCCACTTTGTTGCACTTTTGTGCTACAGGGGAAGTAAGTGAATGTACCTATGGATGCTGATATAATAAAACTGCAACTGCAACTCCTTAACCATTGTTTCAGGGGTCCAGAGAAATTCAATTTTGAGACCTGGACCTAAATATCATACACATACACACACACACACATACACACTAGCAGCAGTGAAACCGTGGGCAGACCAAAGCCAGTTTGTGGGGATTTCCTCTGTTCCTATAACCTTTTCTTCTCAGCTTGTTTTACAGGCAGCCACACTTAACCACAGGTCATCTAATCTGAGTGTGTACAGATACACAGACTCTTGTCCTTTAGATGAACAAAGATCACCTCCCTCAGAACCAAAATTACGAGACGAGAAATAATCAAAAGCAAATCAAATGACGGGATCCTTCAATAAGGAAGATCTGACCTAAAGTCCATTTGACCAGATGTGAGCAGCTCTATAATTAACCAATCAGACTGTGCTAAGTCAAACCTCCCCACTTCTGTTCCCACCTCCTACCTCCCATCCCCAAAAAACTTCCCTTACTTCTTCGGTCTGGGAGAGGAATTTGAGACTTGCCTCCTGTCTCCTTGCTTTCTTTTCTCAAAATCCCGGTGTCATAGCATCAGCCTCTGTGCATTGGACAACGAACCCTTGTTCAGTAACAGCATCAGAAGCAAAAGAGACAACAGGAAATATTGCTAAAGAAATTAAAACCCAAATTGGACATGGGGGTATATTTACCATAGAGCTTGATATTTTTAATATCTGGAATACTTTACATGATAAAAAACTTGTGAATATAATTTATCCTTTTGTTCAAACACAGTAGCACAACATTTTTTTCTGGTTACACAGTTTATTTCTCCCAGAAAAATTGACTTTATAGGCATATATGCCTTTGAAAGAGATAAAATATTACATTTTGCCACATAGGCAAAATCCACAATTTTTATGAAATCATTTTGCCCTTCAAAATAAAAAAGAGACCAAAAAGAAAGCTTCCAATGAGCTTTGTTTGCTCTCTAAAAGCACATCAAATTCTTTGTGGTGCCAAAGTCCCAGTCAATGCCCTCACTGTAGAACTTGCCTTTGGTTCATTACTCTTCTAGAGCATCTGCCAGCACCTTGCCATGCCAGAATATGAAGAAAAATTTCCAATTTAGATTTTCTTCTATAACTTGAGGAAAAGTGTGGAAAAATCACAAGAATCACAGTGAGCAAAATGTTTTTAAGATCTTTGTAAAGTATTCCTGAAATATTCTTGGAATATCTCTTTCCTGACACTTTCAGTAACATTTCCCAGCTTGGGTCACGTGTTCATTATTTTGGGGGAATGGGAGCCTCAAAAAGAAAACTGAAATAGCTCCTAGTCAGGAAGATAAAAACATTGCTTGAGGAACTAAAAAAATAATAGTTTTGGGCTTTGTTTCTGACCTCAGTTTCATAGCTTCTCTTTATTTACATAGCTGAAGTGAGCACAGACAGACTCTTTGCTGTCAAAGAGCATTTCTCTCATCTAGCATGTCAACTGTGGAAAGAAAGGAAAGACAGCTTTCATCTAAAAATTAAGAGTCAGGGCCCAGAGCAGAAAGGTGCATTCTCAGTTTGCTTCCCATTTGCTTCCTGTGACTTGTGTGGCACTGGTTGAACCAGCAATAGTTTTTACATTATCCTCAGAAAGATTCTCTAAATGCCCATTGATCACTGGATACTGTGTGATTTAAGGCATTTGGAAAGAGCTGTTTGACACAAGTCTTGAGGACATATCATATCAATGCAAAACAGCTATTTTATTCAATCTGAAAGATAGTACAATAACAGAACATATTTTATAGGGTCTATCTGGTTCACTCTAGGCAGGAAAATTCTGGTGTGGAGTTTATCTTCCTCCATAACATGAACCATCTCTTTCTCTAAACTAGGTGGAAAAACATCTTTTAGAAAGAAAATGTTCTGCTTCCTCCTGAGCACAAAAAGATAGTAGGGAATAAAAGTGATGTGCTAAAAGGTAGGCTAGCATAGAATGTTAGATCTGGAAGGGTTCTAAAAATCCAATTCGTCCAGCTCCTCATGAAGATAAGTAAACAGGGACATGGTATATGTAAATGTTCTGCCCAGGGCTACTGAAATATTTGGGACAGGCTCCCATTGTGTCATTCACAATGCCAAGAATCTTACATACATAGGATTCTAAGCTTCTAGTCCAGACATTTTCATTACCCCAAACAGTCATCATAGCCATTTGGACTATAAAGAAAAAGCCATAAATAATATATCTTGCATTGTTCTTCCTCTTAGGAATGTAGCTCTCACCTTTGATTCAATGTTTAGCTTGTACTGTAGAAAATGTTAGAGGAATTCATTAGAGAACAAGGCAATTTCCACTGGAGTTTATGCTTTAGTGATATCCATTAAAGGTAGACTGTAGGGGTAAGATGAAAGATTTCTTTATGAGCATAAACCATTTTGTTCTATGCAGTGTATTTTATATTCATGGAATAGATTGATTAAGTGTAAATAGCAATGCGCATTTAAAACATGTTGTTTGGTTTCTAAATCTTATGGCTAGAATGGGTGTACATATATGTACAAATATACACATCATTAGATATTAGAACAATGTTAGAATATATTACTGCATTTTAATCATAAAAACTTTGTTATTTGAAATATGCTTTAAAGAACAAAAACAGCATTCTAAACTCATCACAGGCATTTGAATATGAAAGATAGAAGTGGCCACAGATTATCACTAGCTAGTTAACTGAGGACCTGATTATAATTTATTAATTGTTGCATGAGAGTCCAAGGCACAATAGCCTTGTTTTAGTTTTTATCTTTTACCCAAAGAAGTGGCCCTTTCTCTATTCTCTGTAGATGACTCTATTATAGAGTTATGAGGCCTCCATGCTTGAAGTAAAATAGAATATACAATATTGATTTCTAAATTTTAAACAAATTAATAGGCTGCCATCTTTAGGGGGAAAAAAGTTACACATTTAGTTAATTTCCTTATAGTCCAGTGCCTACACATTTTAGGATTTTTAAAAGTCAGTGTTACAATACCCCTTTTAAAGAATACCTTAGTGTCTTTATATTTCCAGAAATCTGGTTCTTTACTATGAACAAACTATAAGCCAGTGCATCCCAGACTGGGCTCTTGCAAATTTAGGCTACTAAGTATCTACTAATGAAGGATAAAAAAGCAACAGTTGCTCTCTCAAAGAGGCTACAGGACCAGTACACTTAGCACAGGAAAGCCAGGTCTGGCTAATAAAAGAGTAAAAATTATATAAGTAGGACTTATCTCCACTAGCTGGTAACAAAAGTTATATTTAAGTAATGGCACAAGCTCTGCTAAGCAGATACATGTGTTTTACATTTAAATAAATAGAAAAAATACTTTTTGTTTAATAAATGCAAATATGTGGGCATTATCTTTCAGTGAGGAGAAATATTAAAGTATGCTTGTTGATAAATCATTTAGGAATTACTACTTTAAACATTTCTCTTTTCCAACATTTGACCCTAGAGAGCTTATACCTCTGTTAACAATACCATCAAGTTGGAAAATTAGTAAATGCATGAATCAAGATCCATTTCATTCTTGCTCTGAAATCTGATTCTTAGCCAACATAAGAGGACACCTCAGTTATAATTATTGTGTGCATTTTTGTGTGTGTATGTGTGTAAAATTGCTAAGCAAAACCTATTGTGTCATTTGGCAGAAAAAATAAATCCACTAATTGCAATTAAATGGCATACAGTTTTTTGCAACCAGAAGCTATATGACTTTTAGTACCAAATATGATCACTGCCTTGTTTCTTATCATGCACATGTGACTAATCTCCATAGCCAGATGATAGTTTCCTTTAATGCTAGGGAAATGAATTTCTTAATCCCAGATTCATATAGCAGACATTACCTATATGTTATATGATTCACTCATTCACTAACTGCTGAGTGAACTCAATGTCAAATAAATAAAGGCAGAATTTCTCAAGGAACTCACAGTCTAATAAACCAGGTGACTAAGAATTATGACTGATCCAATTGTATGTACCTAAAGCAAAATAACAAATGAATCAAAACCCAGTTATACACAGGATTCACACTAACATTGGGAGCTGACAGGGAAGCAATTGCAAAGCTACTGGTACTTTATTTTTTAAGTATGTGTAACACATTTCAGCACCAATTTGTTTGCAATGTTTAGGTATTATCTGTTATTTGATAAGTCTTGTGTTCTCATCCTAGATAATTTGATTTTTTTTTTTAAATTAGAGAAGTTCTATGTTTACATAAATATCATTCAAAAAATACAGGCTTCCTATGTACCTACCCTCCCCACAACAGTTTCCTTATTATTAGCACTTTGCATTAATGTGGTAACTTTGTTACAACTGAAGGAACAATATTATTGCAATTATAATATTAACTATAGTTACCAGTTAAGCATTAACTCACCATTCCCTATACCCACTGCAGCCCCTGGTAGCCTATATTCTAGTTTTGATTCTATGAGCTTGATTATTGTAATTATTTCATATCAGTGAGACATAAAATATTTGCCTTATTGTGACTGGCTTATGTCACTCAACATGATGTGACATGTAAAAGAACTTTATTCATTTTTATAGCTGAATAATATTTCATTGCATATATATATCACATTTTGTTTACCTATTCAACTGTTGATGGACACGAGTCATGTTTTAGTTTTCTAGGCTGCTTAAAGCAGATATGAAGAACGGGTTTGGCTTAAACAATGGGAATTTATTAGCATACAATTTGAGGCCAGGAAAATATAAAATTCAAGGCAATATTAAGGCAATGATTTCTTCCCAAAGACCAGCTGCCAGAGATCCTTGGCTCAGCAACATGGCAAGGCACATCACAACATCTGCTGGTCTCTCCTTCCACTTCTGGGTTTCATTGCTTTCAGTTTCTTGATGTTGTGGCTTTTCTCTCTCTTTCTGACTTCATTTCATTTATAAAGGACTCCAGTAATAGGATTAAGTCCCATCCTGAAGAGGGAGGTCACACCTTAACTGAAGTAGCCTCATCAAAAGATCTTACTTACACTGGGTTTACATCTGTATGAATGGATTAGATTTAAGAACAGCCTTCTCTGAGGTACATACAGCTCCAAACCACCACACTCCACACTCTGGACCCCCAAAAGACATGTTCTTTCTATATGTAAAATGTATTCATTCCATCACAATATCCCCAAAGCTTTAAGTCATTTCAATAACAATAAGTACAAAGTCTTATCAAAATTGGTTATGGGTATGGTCTGTCCTGGAGCAAAATTCCCCTCAATCTGTGGACCTGTGGAACCTAGAGAACAAATAATCCATTTCCAAGATAAAATGGAGGGACAGGCAGAGGATTAACATTCCCATTCCCACAGGGAGAAATTGGAAGGAAAAGAGGTGCCATGGGTCCCAAACAATTACAAAATCCTGCAGGACACACTCCCTTAGATTTTTAATTTTTTTGTTTTTTTAGTCTTTTTTTTCCCCCCATTAGATTTTAAAGTCTGAGAGTCATGGAATGATGTTTTATCCTCTGGGCTTGATGTAGCAGCAGCCTCACTCTTTCAAGTGGTTGCACAGCAGGCATGCTTTCCCCAAACACTGGGATGAAGACTCCACACTCTTCATACTTGGGGTGATGGCCAGACTCTCTGCAATCCCTGAGCACAGGGTTCACTTCGTCAAGCATTGGGGTGGTAGCCAGACTCTCCACAATCCCCATGGCATCTGAGAATTCTGGGGTGTTAGCACTCTTCCTGAACAATGGAACAGAAGGCTCACTCTCTCCAAGTGCCAGAGCAAACACCCTTTCCACACACAAGGGTGGGTGTTCTCTCTTGGCCCAAGGAGATAGCTTCAGTCCAGACCTTACCTTCCATGGTCCTTTAAGTGATTTTTCCTTTAATTTATCCATTTTCTATCCCTTTTTGTCTAGGCTGGCAGTGGTTCCATTTATACAGATCTCACAAAAAAACTTGTTGGTTTTGCATGTAGTACACAAGTCTAATACATCAAACAGTAGGATGATCCATAGATCATTCCTGGCTAACTGCACCTCCAATCCTGACTTGTATTGAAATGGCTGGCTGGTTTCACGGTGGTTAAATCTGCACATGGAGCATTATACTCTGGTTACTTGCTTTCCAGAAACTCCAAATTTTCCAAACCATCAATTTCAATTTTTTTTTTTCTTTCCAGGAGTTCAGTTTTGAGCTTATCCCTTTCCTCTTGCATTTTACTATAAGCTGTAAGGAGAAACAAGGCTGTATTTTCCAGATTTAGTTTGGAAATCTCCTCAGCTAAATACCCAAGTTAATCAATTTTTGCCTTCCACCCAACACCAGAAATGTCACCAAATTTCTGTCACTTTAAAACAAGGACAATTTTTCTTCCACTTTCCAATAACACAATCATCATTTCCATCTAAGACCTCATAGGAAGTACCTTTAGGATCCATGTTTCTACCAATAGTCTCTTCAAAGCAATCTAGACCTTTTCTATCAAGCAGCTCATAATTCTTCCAGCCTCTACCCATTACCCAATTCCAGTTACAATACGATTTAAAATGAGTTTATACCCACAGGAATAGATTAGATTTAAGAACATGTTTTTTCTGGAGCTCATACAGCTTCAAACCACCACAGGTTGTTTCCTTCTTTTAGCAATTGTGAATGACATCACTTTAAATGTTGGTGTGCAAATATCTGTATGAGTCCTTTATTTCAATTCTTTTGGGTATATACCTAGAAGTGGGATTGCAGAGACATAAAGTATTTCTAAAATTAACTTTCTGAGAAATTGCCAAACTGTTTTCCACAGCACGTGCACCAGAATTACAACCAGGACTCAGAGGCTGCCATCAACCGCTAGATCAACCTGGAGCCTCTTATGTCTACCTGTCGATGTCTTACTACTTTGACCATGATGATGTGGCTTTGAAGAACTTTGCCAAATATTTTCTTCACCAATCTCATGAGGAAAGGGAACATGCTGAGAAACTAATGCAACTGCAGAACCAAAAAGGCGACCGAATTTTCCTTCAGGATATCAAGAAACCAGAACAAGATGACTGGGAGAGTAGGCTGAATGCAACGGAGTGTGCATTACACTTGGAAAAAAGGGTGAATCAGTCACTACTGGAACTGTATAAACTGGCCACTGATAAAAATAACCCCCACTTGTGTGACTTCACTGAGACTCATTACCTAAATGAGCAGGTAAAGTCCATCAAAGACTTGGGTGACTACGTAACCAACTTGGGCAAGATGGGGGCCAACATTGTTGGTTAACACCAACAATGAACAAGTACTCTCATTTCTCCATATTCTCTTCAACATCTGTTATTTTCTTCTATTTAAGTAGTAGACATTGGGGTTGGTGGGGATGAAATCCTATATCATTGTAGTTTTAACTTGCATTTCCCTAATGGCTAATGATGTCGAACATCTTTGCATGTGCTCATTGGCCATTTGTACATCTTTGGAGAAAAATCTCATCAAGTTTTTGCCCAGTTTTTAATTTGGTCATTTGTCTTTTTGTTGTTGCTTAGTTGTAGGGTTTCTTTATATACTTTGGATATTTACCTCTTATCAGATATATAGTTTCAAAATATTTCCTCCATTTCTGTTAGTTGTCTTTTACTTTCATGATGAAGTCCTTTGATGCACCAAAGTTTTTAGTTTGGATGAAGCTACATTTAGCTATTTTTTTTTCTTTTTTTGCTAATGCTATTGGTGTACATTCTAAGAATCCAGTGCCTAACTCAAGATCCTGAAGATGCTTTCCTTTATTTTCCTCAAGTAGTTGTATAGTCTGGCTCTTATATTTTTATCTTCAATCCATTTTGAGTGAGGTAAAGGTCCACCTTCATTCTTTTGCAAATGGATATACAGTTTTCCCAGAACTATTTGTTGCAGAGACATTATTTCCCCACTAAGTGTACTTGGAAGCCCTTGTCAAAAGCTAATTAGCCATAGATGTAATGGTTTATTTCTTTACTCTCAATTAACTCCCATTGGTCTATATGTCTGTCCTTATGCCAGTACCATGTTGTTTTGAGTACTGAAGCATTGTAATAAGTTTTATTATTTGTAATAACCCATCCAATTTTGTCTTTTTTTTCCAGATTGGTTTTGTCTATTTGAAGCTCCTGACTCTTCCATATAAATGTAATGATTGTCCTTGCCATTTTTGCAAGAAGGCTGTTGGAATTTGATTGGGATTGTGTTGAATTTATAAGTTGTTTTGGTTAGAATTGATATACTAACAGTATTGACAAAATTATGTAGAGAAAGCCCTGGGAACCCCTCAGAGACAAAAGCAAAAACAAAAACAAAAACAAAAAACTCGTGCTCTACTTCCTCTTTGAGCTCCCTTTTAGTTTCCTCTTGAAATCTCTTGAAATTTGAAAAAACACCATGTTGGCTGACCCATAGAGCCAATAAAGCCTTTAGTTATGTTTGACCCAATACAAAATAGTCTGCCTGCCCTAAGCCCACCCCTATAAGATGGACAAAACCCCATCCAGTCACTAGGACTCAAACTACTGTCCTTTTGATGCATACAAAAATCAGTTGCCATTCCTAAAAGCTTGACACTTCTCCAGTTTTTGCAAGTGATCCAGCTTCCTTGCTGCAGCAAAACTTTTGGTGTCCCAAATAAAATGCTGTAATCTGAAAACTTGACTCCAACTTGTCTTAATATTTAGTCTTCCAACCCATGTACACAGAATGTCATTCCATTCATTTAGGTCATTTTAGATTTCTTTTAGCAAGTTTTATAATTTTCCACATACAAGTCCTTTACATCCTTGGTTAAATTTATTCATAGATACTTGATTTTTTAGTTGCTATTGTATATATGGTTATTTATGTTGTAGTATTTAAATATTATCTATTACATCATAATATCTGTGTTCTTACCCCAATTAATTTGAATATTTTAAGAAGTTAATAATCCCAAATTATGAAATGTTTGTACAAAAGCAATGAATGATTATATAATAAAGTGCTTTAAGTTGTAATCTGATAAGATTTAGGGAATAATTTACTTTGTGTCCTATCTAGAACATTGCAGAACACAGCACACATTACATTCACATACATTATAAATTTTTCATTTCTTAGATATAGTATCATCTGAGTATTGCCATAGCTAGAGGTAAACAAAAGTTCTCATATATAAAAAACATTTCCTTTATTGCATCCCTACCCAATTATCTCCACTCCACTAAAACAAATGAAGATCTGAGAATAGATTTTGTTTTCTTTTCTGTTTGAATGATGCTAAACAGTTTTCTCTGATGAATACTATCTAGTTCTCTTTTAAAAAATCTGGTCTACATTTCATATCCATCAGACATCAAGTTAAATGTCCACATTGATGAAATTATGGGCCAGTTTTTGGAAAGATCATCTGGTCTAGTTTGTGCCTTTTGGCAGAATTCTGTTCTCCTGATGTTTCATTCTTTTGTTTATTAACCTTAATTAAATAAATGAATGTATATTTATCTCTCTGTGTGTTTAAATATTGTATTCCAATCAGTTTTTGTTCTACTTTCATTAAGTACAGCTTTGTTCTTTTTGATACTGTTAGAAATGAAGTTCTATGACATAACATTTTCCCTGTGACTTCTTTAAGGGAAAAGGAGTGGAGAAATTCAAAATATGCCACATTCCTACAAAGCATGTGACTGTTTATATCCCTTGACCCATTTATTCCTCACTTTTCTATCAAGAAAGTGTGATTAATATAATCAATTCCTGAAGTTCATATAAAGTTAAATAACTTGTCCAAGCCCATACAATAAATTTGAGATTCTGAATTTGAAGACATTTCTGGAATGACTAAGTCCATTTTATTCCTAATAAACAATGTTTTTATCCTTGAAAAGCTTCACAGTTAAATAACTACTATGTCCTATGAGGCATGTATGACTCAATTAAAATTGAGGAACTTGATAATTGGAAGAATTAAAAGAGAGATTTATTTTACACATAATCTTTATTTTCTTTAAACACTGTGTAAGTGTATTAGTTCTTATTACAAGTGCTAATTAATAATAGCTATGAACTAGTAAGTAGGTTGTAACAACCCTGAATATAACTATTATTGTATTTATGTTATAGATGAGCACACCAAGATTTGTGGTTGTTAGGTGATCTGTGAAGTTCCCGCATGCTACTTTCAATTAAACTCTTGTTTCACTTCAAGAGGTTCCAAGATCTTGAGACCTTTGAACTATTTCTACAACTTCATCTCTTACTGGACTCCTTTGGTGACCATGTACTGGTGCAGATAGGATACAGGTGCTGTGGGTTGAATTGCAACCCTCTCTCCCCACAAAAAGATAGGTTGAAGCCCCAACCCCTAGAACCTGTGAAAGTGACCTAATTTGGAAACAGGGTCTTTGCAGGTGTAATCAATTTAAGATGAGGTCATACTGGATTAGGGTGGGCCCTCAATCCAATGACTGGTATCCCTATAGGAGAAAGAGATTTGGAGACATGCAGATACACACAGAGGGAAGAGGGCTATGTGAAGATAGAGGCAGAAATTGGAATGATGCAGCTACAAGGCAAGAAAAGGCAACCATTGTCAGCAACCCCAAAAAGCAAGGAATAGTCAAGGATGGATTCTTCCCCAGAGCCTTCAGAGGGGTCATGGTCCTCCAACACTAATTTCAGTCTTCTCACTTCCAGAACTGTGAGAGAACCAATTTCTGTTGTTTGTAGCCCCCCGTTTGAGGCTGTTTGTTACATCAGCTGTAGGATGCAAATACTCAGGGCGACTGGAGGCTCTCACACACATCTGACATAAATGACTCTGTGCATGTTACATGGCATTACCTTCACCTACCATGCCAACATTCTTATTCTTCCCCAGCTCACCACTTCCTCTTCCTTCTTGGCTGCACTCCCCAGAAAACCTTCCATAATCGAACATCCTGACTCCTTATGTCCTTTTATGCCTTTCTGTTTCCTCTCTACATTGGGGTTTGTGCTTCATGATGTTTCATGATGTGCTGCTTCATTGATGATGGACCCACTGCCAGGGCCCACTTCATCAAGCCCCTCTGTGGAGAAAACATTACATTACACAATTCTAAATGGAATCCATGTTCAAAAGTCAGAGAACCAGTGAAATTAGAGTAGCATGATACCTGGGAATACCTTAGTATGATACAAATAAGAGACAAGCTTACCAGTAATAAGTACCAATTGAGCTACTCAGAAAGGCTTACCAAAGAGAAATTTAAACATCATAGTCAATAACTGTGGGGAACTATATAAATTCCCTAAACAATAAATTTTGTAATCACATTCTTTTTTCTTTGTATTTTATGGTGTCAGATTCATAGCTGAAATGGAATTTAGTGAATGATCATGTCTATTAAGGATTGACTATGTTCTATTTGGTAAAAATAATACCTTGCACCTCTCTATTGCTTTGTAATGTGTGAAACAATTTCACACACATTATCTCATTGGATCTTCATAGCATCTCTGATCCCTGAGAGGCAAGAAGGATGAAAACGCTGTAGGGTGTACTTTGTAAATCCTCCTTACCTCCCTGCTCAGCACAATCATCTTTTCCACACCTGTCTCACTTTCTTTTTATGCATTTCATATTTTGGTAAATTGTAATCACAGACTTTAGATAAATACTATCAGCTTCAATGGAGGTATTAATTTAAATTCATAAACAGAAATGACAGAAATAGAAAATGTCAAGTATTTCAGCTTGTTAAAGAGAATCCCTGTGTTCTACTAATTCAGTCTCTATCATGCTGATTAATCTAAGACATTTCAAGATTTTGTTTCTAAAGCTCTAACAGGAGGTTTGTTTTAAATATAATAACTGCCCTGTTTGAACTTATCTCAGACATCATAACAAAGAACAGTGCAATTTTATGGCAGACGATCTATGGTTTCAGGCTCATTAATGGAGAAATTTGGGATGACCAAAGGATTTGAGCAACATTCTGCAGTAGTGGGCTGGGGGAGCTGTAGTAGGCTGCTTATTGCTTTTCTACAGACCATCTTTGAGTGGTTGAGATTTCACTGCCACGAAGCAGGTTATATTACAGTCCATTTATTTGTCAGGGTAGGATTTTATTAGCAACCAGTTGCAGGCCTTGCATGCCAATGAATCTTCTCATAGGCTGAGCATAAAAGACTAATGGAGTCCAAAATCAACACCACATTTGAAAGCTTTATTTAGCCCAGGCTCAGTGAGGTGAGGAGGTTAGGTTAAAGTTAATGTTCTATCCTGCTCTGCTTAGATGGTGCAAATAACAAATACTACCTGTGTGTATGTGTTTGCATCTCAGACGACTGGTATTGAGTATTAGTGCTCTATCTCTTTTAGCTTTTCAACATGTTTGTGCTGGGTGGTAAATCAAAGTTGCAGCACAGACATGAAAGGAAAATTGTGATTTTAGCCATTTTAGCAAAAGAAAACATATGATGGTTTTAAGCATTTGTTATAAAACATTGGAATTGCATAAAGACTGGTAAATAAATCACTTACAGCTGACTCAACCTCTCAGGACCACTGGAGGGTCAGCCGGCAAAAGAAAGTGCTTATGTAAAATGTGATAAAATTACTTAAAAGAATTCTACAATTGTACACTAATATTTTAATCATACTGTTTTATAAGAGTAATAAAAATGTTTTAAAAATTTTTGTAGAAAAATTATTTTAGAAGACTATCTAAATAAGAAAATCTGTTACAACGGAAAAAAATACTTTTTTACTCTTACATAATGTTTAAGGATATTTATAAAATTGCCTTAGAAAATTTCCTGACTTATTTAGGATCAAGGAATCCAATGGTGAAGAAGTTGAGTCTCATTCAGATATAACCTCACAAACTTGACAAATTAAGTTGTATAATTCATCTTGGAGTGGGATGCTAGAAGGTAATGTGTAGGAAGAGGTAAAGGAGAATAAAAGCCTCATGGTGGAAAATGGGGCTGGCAGGATTGGAGAGACTCAGCAGCAGTTCTGAAGATTGTGAGTGAGTCAAGGTTATTGGTATGGTATAAACACATCCTGACACAGCTTCCCACCAATTGTCATCTCTTTTCAGATACCTGTTTGTTTTTTAGAGGACGGTGCTTCTTGATAACAATATTTATTTATATACTACTAAGGACCTAGGAGCCTTGGCTGTGGTACCTCTCTCCCTCACCCCAACATTTTCTTAAAAAGCAGTAATCTGGAAAAACATAATAAGGGAGGCAACTATCTGCAGGTAAGAAAAAGAGATGAGTGAAAAGACATCAGTAAGTTTAAGAAGAAAAATGCACTGGGCAGCAGCAACAAGAAATCAGTGGCCAGGTTTACCTAGTAGGTGGCCCAAGTGAAGCACTGATGGGAATTTCAAACTCAGTATATTAGGAAACAGGCAAGAGGGGAGATACTCATGGAACAGATGATGACAGAATAGCAGTGGCCATTGTAATTTGCTAGTATGTAAAACGAACCACCCCACCACCTTGAAGACTCCTAGAGAATTACTAAAGTGGGTATGGAGTGAGGTTTATGTATTTGCAGTTTGGAGTTAATAATACACATGACATATGTCAACCTATTAAAGTGAGTGTCCTTCGGGCCTCCAGACCTCCAGACTAGTGGGTCCTTGAACCTTACAAATGATCCTTTAGTCTTCTCAGTTCACTAATCTCCTGAAGGTTCATTGCAATAGCAAATCCTCTCAGAGGCCTACCCTCATTTTGAGAGAAGATGACTTGAGAGTCTCAGTGTTTTGATAATCCAAACAAATTCAGAAACCTTCCCACAAGGGACCTTTCTCATGCAAAATAATTTATTTTCAGTTTATAACCTGGAAAATCATATTTTTAAACCATCTCAAAATTCCTCTATTTCAACCTCTTCTCTGCATCTTTCTTCCATCTCCTTGCCTTAGTAAAATCCAGTTTTATTCCCCAAGGAAATTGTTTCTCTTATGCCCTCTCTTAAAGAAGCAGCAATTTATTCACAGTCTTATAATTTCAGGGTCAGAAGACAGAGTTTGTGGTTCATTATCCTTACATACTGTATCTTTCTGTTTTAGTTTCCTAGGCTGCTGCAGGGATATTACTGAAATGGTTTGGCTTAAACAATGTGAGTTTATTTGCTTATGGCTAGAGTCCAGGAAAATGTCCAAATCAAGACATTTAAGGTGATTATTTCTTCCCGAAGACTGGCTTCATGAGACCCTTGGCTTCTCTGCCACAAGGCAAGGCGCATGGCAGCGCCTTCTGGTCTATCCCTTCTCTTCTGGGTTTTGTTGCTTTCAGCTTTTTGCTTCTGTGTCTTTCTCTCTTTGTCTGAATTTCATTTTCTTAAAGGACTCCAGTAATAGGATTAAGACCCATCCTGAATGAGGAGGATCACACCTTAACTGAAGTAGCCACACCAAAAGGTCCTACTTACAATAGGTCTATACCCACAGAAATAGATTAACTTTAAGAACAGTTTTTTCTGAGGTACATACAGCTCCAAACCACCATTTCCCATACTCTTTACCCCAAGAAGACATGCTCTTTCTATATAAAAATATATTTATTCCATCACAATACCTCAAAGAGCCTTAACTGATTTAAATAACAATGCTGAGTACAAGTCTTGGGGTGTAAGTCCTGTGAAAACTAGAGAACAAGTTATCTGCTTTTGATATACAATAGATGAACAGACATAAGATAAACATGCCCATTCCCAGAGGGAGAAATTGGAAGGAAAACAGTGGTCAAGGGTCCAAAAAGTTCTGAAAATTTGCAGGCCATACTCCATTAGATTTCAAGGTCTGAGAGTCATATGTGAAATGATATTTTGTCCTCTGGGCCTGATGGAGCCCACCTTTTCCAAGTTCTTGCACAGTAGCCATGCTATCCCCAAACACTGGGTGGAGGCTCCAAAGTCTTCAAGCATTGGGATGGTGACCTAACTCTCCACAATCTCTGGGGAATAGTCTCCACCCTCATAGAAAACTGGGGTGGCAGCCAGACTCTCTGCACAGGTTCCAACCTCTGAGAACAATGGTGTGGTGGCACTCTTCCTGAAAAATGGATTGAAGGCCTGCCCTCTACAAGCACCAGGGCAGGTTCACCATTCCCACACAAATGAATGTGTCCACTCTCATGGCCCTAGAAGATGTCTTTGGTCCAGACCTCAGCATTCATGGTTCTGCCCTTGAATTGATTTTTCCTTCAATCTGTTCGTTTTCTGTCCCTTTTAGTCAAATATGGCAGTGGGTCAGTTCATACAGATCTCACAAAAAACCTTTTTGATTTTGCATGTATTATACAGGGGTCCAATCCATCAGACAAAAACATTTTCCACAAATTCTGGATAACTGCATTTCCAATCTGATTTGCACTGAAATGGCTGACTGGTTGCACGTTCAGTTAAACTGTCATATGGCATACTATTCTCTGGGAACTCGCTTTCTGGAAACTCAAATTTTTCCAATCCATCAGTTTCTAGTTTCTTTTCACCCAGCAGTTCAGTTCTCAGCTTCTCCCTTTCATCTTGCATTTTACCATAAGCTGCAAGGAGAAACAGGGCTGCACTTTCCACACGTCACTTGGAAATCTCTTCAGCTAAATATCCAAGCTTATTACTGCCATTTTCTGCCTTCTACCCAACATTAGAACTCAATTTTGCCAAGTTCTATGCAACTTTAAAACAATGACCACTTTTTCTCTAGTTTCCAATAGCACATTCATCATTTTTGTCTAAGTCTTCATTGGATGTACCATTAGCATCCATATTTCTACAAATAGTCTCTTCAAAGCAAACTAGGACATTTCTATCAAGTGCCTTACAATTCTTTCAGCTTCTACCCATTACTCAATGCTGAAGCCATTTCCCCATTTTTGGTATTTGCAAAAATGGTACCCCATTCTCTTGGTACCAAAATCTGTTTTAGTTTCTTAGGCTATTCCAAACAAATTACAATGAAATGGTTTGGCTTAAACAATGGGAATTTATTTGCTTATGTTTAGAGTCCAGGAAAATGTACAAATCAAGGCATCATCAAGACAATACTTTCTTCTCAAAGACTGGCTTCCAATGATCCTTAGCTCCTCTACCACTTGGCAAGGTCCATGGTAGCATCTCCTGGTCTTTCTTTTCTCTTCTGGGTTTCATTGCTTTTAGCTTCTTGCTTCTGTAGCTTTCTCTCTTTGTCTGAATTTCATTCTCTTGAAAGGACTCTAGTAATAGAATTAAGACCCGTTCTGAAAGAGGTGGATCACACCTTAACTGAAGTAGCCACACCAAAAGGTCCTACTTACAATGGCTTCACACCACAGGAATGGATTAAAATTTTATTTTCCAGTTCTCTTTTAAAATGGTAAGTGTCAGTTTATTGGATACCCTCTGTCCTTCTTTGTCTATCTCCTAACCATTTGGGTTTTCCTCTTTACTCAGGAAAAATTAGATATCTGGATCATAATATTTCTCTGTCCTAATCTTGCATCTTGTTGGATGATTTTAATATCTATTTAAATATCTAAGAGGACAACACATTCTTGACATCTTTATCTCCAAACACCGTTTTGACCTTCTACCTTACCTACCCACTTCCTTGGCCACAATCTGTACATTGTAACTACATATTTTTAATTTGTACTTAAAAATCTCTTTGTCAAGCTTTATTTGCATCCACCAATTGTAGCCACTTATTTTTCCAGATTGCTTTTCCAAAGCTTTTTAGCTTTATTGAAATTTCAAGTTAAATGCCCTTCTGATCTTCTCCAAATACATTAGTAAAGTCTCTATTTTTTTTGTCCCATCTTCATATTAAATAAAATACCATCAGGCATAGGGTCTATTGATGTCCCTCCATTAAACAAACTAAAATACTCCTCAATATACTTTCCTCATTCTTACCTCTTGCAATATAAAGATGCTTCCTTTCTATCTAAGATCATTCTTACAATCTGTGTTTTCCTTCATCCCTCCCATTACTCTAGGGAAGTACATTATCAATTCTTTTGCTTGTTTTTGTTGTTCTTGTTTGTTTATTAACCAATGACTCTCAACTGGATCCTGTCCATTACCCTTTATGCCTTTTCACATTCCTCTCTGCAAAAGGAAACAAAACTACCCCTAGATACCAATCCCCTATATCTTTCTTATTCTTCATCAAGAAAACTGGAAAGAATTGCTTTTACCCATTCTTTTTAATCACTTCTCATTCATTGTTCAACCCACTTCAATTTGACTTTTGACAAATTATGCTCTCACCACTGTCATCAATATAAATTTTCAATCTTTCTTCTGTCTTGTTTCCTGGGTAGCATTCGTTGATTTCTTCCACTTGAAACAATTTATTCACTTAACTTCCATGACACTACATCCTCTTGGGTTCCCTTTGCCTCTCGAGCCACTATTAAGCTTTCTTTCTTATAGATGCATCCTCATCTACTCAGCCCTAACATGTTGGAGCTCTTTAAGGTTCTTGTATTAGTCAGCCAAAGGGATACTGATGCAAAGCACCGGAAATCTGTTGGCTATTATAAAAATTATTTATTTGAGGTAGAAACTTACAGTTACAAGGCCCTAAAGAGTCCATCTCAAAGTTACTCCCATACCAAACTTTGTTGCCATGTGTTGGAGCAAGATGGTGGGCAATGTCTGCAAGAGTAAGGCTCCATGGGCCCAGCTTCCTTGGATCTCAGCTGTAGGTTGGCATAAGGCTTATCTCTCAGGGCTTCTCAGCTGCTTTGTTCTCTTCATGATGTCAGCTGTAAAATTATCATGATGTCAGCTGTAAACTATTAGGTGAATGTCTCATCTCTTCCCAGGGCCCCAGCATCAAAACCAAGTTCTCTCCTCTGCCGTGTCTTTTTCTGTATAATTATTTCTCTGTGTGTCTAGTTCCATGTGAGAGTCCCACCAAGGGGGCTGGGACTCAACATTGAGTCACATTCTAATGATGTGGTTGAACCAAAGCCTTAATCTTAACATAATTTAATCAGATGTCACAGCTGAATCTAATACAATCAAAGAGTTATCATGCCCAGAGGAACAAACCAGTTTACAACCATAATTTCTCTTTTTTAGAATTCATAAATAATCTCAAACTGCCACAATTCTCTTCTCAGTGTAATCTCTCTCAATTTTACTCTTTAATTAATAAATAAAATTTAAACGACTCACTGTTTTTTATCTTCATCTTGTATGTCCTCTGAGGTGTAGCCCTTTTTTCCCCCATTTTCCTACTTGAAATCTATTCTTGGAGGTTTCAGTGTCACTTTAAAGTCAGCATATGATAAAAGAAACTAAGAAAGTCATTATCATCTCCACTATATCTGGAATTCCTTCAGTATCCTTTCTCCAAGTGAATTAGAGCATTCTCCTTCCAATTGTGTAAGTCAAATAGAAAATTCTTTTTAGATATCTTCATTCCCCTCTTTCCCATGTCTAATTGATTTCTCAGCACTTTAAATAATTTTGTACATATATTTTGATTCTGTATCCTTCTCTCCATTTCTATTATAGGCCCTAACATCTTTTACCTGTATTATATATAACCTCAGAGCAAGTTTCTCCACATCAAGTATTGCCCCTGTTTAATCTGCTTTCCTTAATTACTTTACAGTGATCATTCACCTTTTGAAAACACAGATTTTATCATGTCACTCCAATCTTACTTCCACTTCTTAATTTCAGGTAAGAAGTAGCCCAATCCAATGAGGTTTTAATCCTATTGCTGGAGTCCTTTTCGAATGAAATGAAATTCTGACAGATAGAGAAAAAGCCACAGAAGGAGCAACCAGAAGCTGGACAATAATGAAACCCAGAAGAGAGGGGAGAGGTCTGGAGAAGCTGCCATGGACATTGCCATGTGACAGAGGAGTACAGGACAAAGGATCACTGGCAGCCAACCCTAGAATGTCAGTCTTCAGGAAGAAAGCATTGCTTTGAAGGTGCCTTGATTTGCACTTCTTCTAGCCTCAAAACTGTGAGCCAATAAATTTCCAATGTTTAAGCCAACCCATTATATGGTATTTAGTTGAGCAGCCAAGGAAACTAAAATACTTATTCTCTTGTGTTGTTTCATTTAACAGCACTTATCACTATCATAAGTTTACATTTATTGGTGTAAAATTAATACCAAGTTCTCATATTCAAAGAAGAACATTCGAAGGCAAGGAATTATCTGTTTTGCTCACCATTGTATTCACACTACCACATTCTTTATTTCTCTAAAACAATTCTTTGGTTTCATCAGCAATTTTAGTACTTTGACATCTTTTTATTTCCCTATGTCAGAACTTACTAGGATGAACTTCACTGCCCCAATAGTCTCATATTTAATCTCTGTTGGTGTAGGTAGGTGAACCTCAATAAATGGAACCTTTATTCTTTACCCAGTATATTAGCATCTGTAAAATTTTATGTGTACAACAAAAGAATGGAAGATCAGGCCAAAACATTACCTTGATTATGCTGATATTGTTCAGTTAAGTAAAAAGGCCTTTAAGACATTTGTCAAATGGCCTTCCTAACACTGATCCCCATAATTAGACTGTCTTACCCACTGCTTTAGTTTGCTAAGTCTGCTGATGTAAAAATACCAGAAAAGTGTTGGCTTTTATAATGGGAATTTATTAAGGTAAAAGCTTACAGTTCTGAGATTGCGAAAATGTCCAAAATCAATGCATCATCAGAGATGCTTTCTCACCAAAGGTCAACTGCTGGTCAGATCCTGGTGTCCTGCCACATGACAAAACAAAATGGCAGCTTCTCCTCTCTTTGGGCCTGCTCCACTGATTCCAGTCTCTGGCCTATCTCTCAGGCTCTCAGGATTTCTCTGTCTTGCTGAAGTCCTCTCTCTCACATGGCAGGGTCAAATGGTGGTTGTCTTTCTCTGTGTGTTTCTGCTTTCAGTTCCTTGTTTATTTATATAAGACTCCAGAAGAGGGTGGAGACTTAACCTGGGTCACGCCTCACTGATGTAGTCCAATCAAAGGCCCTAAAGCTATTTAATCAGATGTGATCTAATCAAGGTCCCTTAAGTGAATCTAATGCAATCAATGGGTCTCTCACCCACAGCAAAGGATTAGGCTTTTTTGTTTGTTTGTTTGCTGATGCTGTTGTTTTAGGAGGTACCAGGATTAGTTTTAAGAACATGACTTTTTCTGGGATTTACAAAAACTTCAAACTGTCACACCTACTTAGTCAACCAGCATTGAGTAAGAAAGGCTTTCCATTATAGAGAAAGTGCCTGAGAATAATAGTGGAACAAGTGTTTTCTGAGTGTTACCTCTTTCTAAGAGGAAGCAGGATGGAGCTGAAAAAAATATCACAAGTTATTATTCCCCAAATTCTCAAATAAATAAGTCACTCTACCTCCCTTGCAATGGGTTTGGAATAAAGCATAGCAGCAAGAGGCCAAACACATATTTAGAAAATCAAACAAATAAAGAAAAACTCTCCTTATGAGAGATAAGCAACTCTCCTACACTATTATTAACTTTGTCAAAACTATCAGCAACCCCATCAATGGCCCTGCTCTTCTTTCTACCATCCTTGTACCAACAATTCTGGTCTGGAAAAAAATAAGTTTTATTTAATGACTTTCATATAATTTATTTTAAATCCTATGTGGATAATATGGAATACACACTATGTTTATACAGCATTATAAATACGTGAGCTTTAATATCAGCTGGGCTGTCAAGATAAACAATACTTTTGGTTAACTCTGTCATCTTCCTCAAATGTTCAAGGCAATCTTCACTCATTCAATCTCAGTAGAGCTTCCTAGTTTTAAACTCCCTGAGAATATACTATCTGTGAGTGATGTATTCTTCAACATACTTTTCTTTTCCTTTCCAATCTGTATATACATTCATTCTTTATTTTATTCTATCTTAGAGGAAAGGATGTTATATTATTGATGCTCTCCTTCTTGACTCCCCTGTTCCATCAATCACCTTCTTTTTATCATATTAGCAATATTTCCTCTACACTGGCTTCTTTGCCTTTCCCAACCATTAAGCTTAAACTTTTCTCCATTCCCTATGTAAATATTGCCTTAGTTCTCTCTTACTTTTCACCACCAACTTCTTTAAACATCTGTCTAAGCACCAGTCTTCATGACTGGTGGTAACAAGAGTCCTCTCTGAAGAATCTCTTAAAAGGAAGAAATAAACTATTTATTATATTGGCATGATGTTATGAAATAATAATGCATCTCAATCAAATTCTGTTTTATGCCTTATGTGACAGTGCTTAAATGGAATATTAAAGTGTGTAATAAGAGTATTAAATTCATACAGTGCAATTTGCTACCTCAGCAGTACTTGAGGACATGTAGTCATTCTTAAAGTAATTCTTGAATATCTAACACTGTTGGGATGTGAGCCTATCATTGATATTTACTCTCTTCTTCCTTCTTTTACTGTGACACAAACTGAAATAACATATTCATTTTAACCTCAGTGTAATTACCTTCATTTGATTCTTTGCTGTACATTTATCACCAACATTTGTACAAATTTGGCAGCTCTTATAAATTGCAATGTTGACTACAACATTAAATAGTGGAAATTTTGGTCATAGTTGAGTACACCACACTAGTTGCAGAACATTTGCAGCTCAAAGGAGAACATTTGGCTTCTTGTTGATATTCTTGTGCTCTGATCAGCTTTGGTCAATAAGGTCACGCACCAGAGTATGAGCAAAATGAACTTATTAATAAAATATGTGTGTATATATGTGTAAGTGTATATAAAGAGAAAAAGTTCAGAGAAAAGTACCATTGCTATAAAACAGCAGCTCTGTTTAGGTGGCATTAAACACATTAAAGTCGAATATCAGATATGTGTACAGAATTTTAACTTATATAAAATATTTTAATAATTATCATCCTGCCTAATTGTTATGGAATTATCAGGAAACAGGTATAAATATTCCTATGCACAGATGATGAAATTAAGGCTTTGAGAATAAAATGATTTCTAGAAGATCACTTTGTTTTAAATAGAAGAGCATGCTATTCGGAGACTGATACTAATCCCAGACTATTAAATTTTAGGTGAGTATAAAATTTTGTCATGTAGCAGTATCCTTTTGCTTTCAACACACCCAAATGATTCTCTATATGAGTGGATTTTGAGACTAGAGTACTGTCTAAATGGGAAATCAACAAACTTTGAATAGCCTTTCATATGTTTTCCTATCTCCCTATGAGTGTATTTCTCCTTCATCTAATGTGTTTCTTTATATCCAGAGCTATGACTTAATCAAGAAAAACCTTCCATTTTTCTATTAGAAAATTCCAATCTCCTGTTTTTGTATGGGCATTTAAAAAAGCTAATAAATCCTTAATGTTCAAATCATAATATAGTCTCAATTAGGATAATGAAAAGCTACTGATATCATGCACAGGAGTTGCAGAAACAAAATTTAGTTTTTCTAACTTCTCCATTTATATTTCTGAATATCTTATTATTTTATATTATAGTACTTTTCATTCACAGAGAAATTTACATCTCTGGCCAAAAGATGACGTTTGGCTGATGAAATTTTGCTGATGGCATTTGTGTTTAAAATATTTGTATGTCAGCATCTTTACACATAGTTATTTTTTAGTTTGAGAGATTGAGAATCTACAAATACAGGATCTTGTATGTAATTATTTTACACACTAATTATCATATTCAATAAGAACCTGAAATATTGGCACTATCCTTCTATAAAATTCTGATGTACATGACACAAATAATGTACATTATGATTATTTCCATGATGAGGCAAAGTTTCTCAACTGAGCCAGAGATTAAAAACATTAAATTTATCTCACACTTAATTGTGAATCAAGTGTTACCTGGAACTATGGGCAATGAAGTAACATTTAAAAGTAAAAAGTGACCATTTCAGCTTCAGCAAAGATGGAGTAAATATATTTTTCCCTATTCCTCCCATTAAGTATAACTAAAACCCTTGGACACTATATATAAAATAAACATAAAGATCTGAGAAGTTGAGAGAAAATGCAGTCCAGCTAGCAACCCCAGCTTCAAAGAACAATGCAATGGTGATTTTCCTGTTTTGTTTTTTTTTTTTGCTTCGTATATCCCAGATTTGGAGATGAAGAAGCTGACAATTCAGGTATGCCAACGGGAGCAGACTACTAAAGCTCCATCAAAAGCCCGTCTTAAGCCAAACACAAGGAAAGGGTAAACCTAGCAGTACAAAAACTTTTAGGTAATATCTGTTCTACTCCAGTCAAATGCCACAGAAAAATTGTGATCCCAATCCCAACCATGCTGGCAAGACCAAGTAGGGAACTTAGACTTCTGTCCTCTCCAGGCAGTAACGGGTTCCCCATCCTAGAATGGTATCAGAGAAGGCCAAGTTGAGAGCCAGGACTTTTGTTACTACCAGGCAGTAAAAAGTAATTTTGTTTAAAAAGAAAGAAAGAAAGAAAGGAAGGAAGGAAGGAAGGAAGGAAGGAAGGAAGGAAGGAAGGAAGGAAGGAAGGAAGGAAGGAAGGAAGGAAGGAAGGAAGAAAAGGTGGCAGGGGAGAGAAAGACACACATTTTCATATACACTTTGAAGCTTTTTATGCCCCATATCATATGCAGATTTTGGAGGATGAATGGTAAACTCTAATTATGTTAAACCAAACTATGCAAAACTCTGACTTTCTCAGTTTTGGTGAGTCTTAACTAATTCATCAGCTTGTCACATTGGCTAGTCTATGTGACAGCAAACTTCGCAGCATGTAAGGTTATACAAGTCCATGTCCACAATTCTTTGCATGGCAGGGCTAGGGTGGTTGATGACCATGATGGTAAATTGTGGTCAGAACTTCTAGGCAATAACCTTTAATTTACATTTTTATCTATACAATTTTGCTCTTTCGCCCACATTTTTTTGCTTTGTTTTCTCACCAAACTCACCCTTTCCTCTGTTATTTGTGGTTATAAGACTGTTCATAGTGTTACATTTGTATTATAGTTTAATTTTTATCATGCAATTATATATATATATATATATATGATTTTAATTTTAAACACAATATAGGCTCAGGCTGACCAGAACTTTGGAAATGTGGAAAGTAAGATTCAATACACTTCTTAGAAATGGAACTTGGGAACCATTCTTAATCTGGGAAGACTGCCGTCTTTGACAAAAACAACAACAACAACAACAACAAAAAACAAAACCCAAAACATATGAATCACTGAGGACTGAAGAGACAAACTACTTAGCCATCACTGTGCTGTGACAGATGGCAGGACATTCTTAGCTTCACAGTTAGATTTTTCTCAACATGATACAAGAAGTAAGCTGCAAAGTCAACCTGACAATTAAAAGATTCTGTCCCCTAATTTGTTCTAAAATAATATCCATAGCATAGATTTGTCCAGAGTGCTTAATGATATTATGTTTGTAATCAGCTTTACATCATGCCTCTTGCATAATAGAAGGTCTTGTTGAGGCTGCTTTAACTGAGAGGTTCTATTTGTTTTTACAATGTGTCCCTAGAATTTCACAACTGTGTCACAGACTGAAAAAAATATTGGGCAATGATGCCCCAGGGCAAAGGAAGAATCCAGGACATTATGTTGTCTCATGTCACATAGCAGGAGATTTAAGATTCCAAGTTCTGAAATCCATCTCTTCAAACAGTACCTGGAATAGATATAGGACATTTATTTCAAAAAATTCAAAATTAATCTTTTACCCTATCTCATCCATTCTTACCATGCACTCATGAGAAATAAGAAAGTAAAATAAAATCAACACCATGTTATTGATACATAGTTCTGATAATTGATTAATTCAGAATTATAACATTTAGTAGATCCCAAGCTTCTAGTTCCCAAATTAACCAATTTCTTTGTGAAGAGGGAAATGATAAGTTCCTATTTTTTGTGTCTTTTTTTTTCCCTTGGCCTTTATGGATGCAGCAGTTTGAAAACTTGGTTCTTTATCTTGAATGTATTTACAATTATGGTCACCTCAGGGCTTTTGGGGTTTGCAGTTCAAATAAACTATAGATTTAGGAACTAAGCGTTAGCACTGCCAGGTTAAATCACTTTCTCTATTTACAACTTAGTTTCACAAGATGTATGGATTGAAAATTCCAACTCAGTGGAAAAGGTTTTCTGGATTCTTTTTTGCTTGAGTCTCTAAGAGCAGCAGTATAGATCACTCAATTGAATAATTGTTGCAAACACTTTAAAAATAAGATTTTAAATAATAAAGGACTGCACTGCTGGGAAAGGTTCTCTCACCCCCCAATAAAGTGGCATTCCTTGCCTACAGGAATATAAACAATCTTTGCTGACATTTATTAAAACTTCACAAATAAATTCCTTCAGATAACTGGTAAAACAGGTTGAAAATTAAATGGAAGGAGGAAGTGACCATCTAGATGTGGAGAAACAAAGTTGTCTTTCTAAATAGAGAAGTTAAACTCCCAGTTGAATTCTAAAGTGATAATATAATATCCAAAAATCAGCATAGCACAAAGCTTACTAGTACTGAAGCAGATCTTTCAAATATATCTTAATAAACAAAATTAATAATAATAATCCTTCTGAGGGAGAGAATTCTTAAGATTAGGAATATTTACTGATTGTGATAATTAGATGGGGTGCTACTTAAGTCCTGGGTTAGGAGATGCAAAGGATTAGATAGCTGCCACAATTTCAGTTACAATTAAGAATTTGGGAGTAGGGGAAAAAAAGGGGGGAAAAAATGGAGAGGGAGGAACTAGGGAAGGCCAGTAACTGGGAAGAAGCTGAAACTTGTGAGAAAGGTGGATTTAGGAATTTCTAGGGTCAGTGTGACTGAAGGAATTGTGAAAAAAAGGTGCTTAACATACATATTTTTAAATGTCATATAAAAATCCTTGGCCTCTCATGATGTACTGTGTGGGTATGTACATATGAAAGGGATAACCAGTTGAGTCAACATTAAACAATATGAAGAACGACACTGGGGAAATCCCAGGCATCTGTTAAGCAGCCATCACCCAGACCTCACTTACCCCCACCTCACAGGCACAGGATAAATGGCCATCCTCTGCCTTTTGCTATGTCCTCATCCTTTACTATTGTGTGGCATTCCAAAACCTGGGAGAGACATTGAGTCTAATGAAAAGGACTTGCCAGAAATTTTAACCTAGGAACCAGAAGCCAGCTGCCCCTAATGCTTATCAGAACAGGAATTCTCAGTGGCAGGACCCCTTCTCCCCTGAGGTGGATAAAACCACACTCTAACAGTATAGATTGGTCTCTTTTCTCCAGCATGAAGTAGTGTGTATAGAGCTCATCTATTGGCCCTGACCCAGAGCATTTTTAGCCACCCCAGGAGACTGGCAGTGATGGGACTTCTTCCTGCTCTTTTAGACTTTTTGTACTATGTACATAACAAGGAGATTTGCTCTTTCTGGAGTCTTTATTCTGTACAATAAAGGGATCATTTACTGAAAAGTTTTTGTAGTGCATTGAACCTGTGTTTCCACAACACACTGTTGTGGTAATTCGTTCCCCAAACCATGGATACCTGAGACTTGATTGAGATGAAGTAAGAGTTGGGATGTCAGAACCCATAACACTCATGAAAACATTAGTCCATGGAAATATTTAGGAATCTTGAGGACAACATGGGATATACACCTTTGATTGACTCTGGAAAAAAAACACCTATGTTATGAACAGGAATTTCCTTTTCAGCACTTAAGATTTGTCAACTATGTAAGGCAGTCCTTTTTCTTGTCCTCAAGTTATATTTAGTTGGAATTTGCATTTTCATAGTTTTATGCCACTTGATAAAAAAGTGTTAACATTTAGGCCACAGTGATTTCTGTTTCATATCACTATTCTCTAGGAAGATGTTGCTATGTTTTGTTTTCTGTATTTTTTTCCCCACATCCTTTCCCTCACTCAGTATCTAATTTTTTTTCCCCAAAGGCAGTTCATAATCATTGGTTTGAGGTGATGCAACACTACTTTTCTTCCTATTTTTATTCTCTCTGTACTTCAAGCCATTACCCACAATGCTGCCATCTTTTTAAACTTTTAAATAATACCCTTTCCCTTTCTAGCAACTATGATAGAATAGTTTCATAGCAAAATATTTTGACCTTTTCAGTTTCACACTTGAGGGAATTTTTCACTCCACTGATTGATCCTTTGTTTCCTCTTTGCTCTGATACTGGTGGGAAGAGTTAAAACAGTATAGACAAAGCAACAAGAAGATCTGTCAGTAGAACACATTCAACCTGGTCAAAAGAAATCACTCATAAAACAGCTGATGATAATTTTCCACAGTTGTATCATTTGTTACCTAGGGAAGAAACACCACCTAACTCATAATGAATATTACTGCTACGTTTTTATAATATAAAATAAAAGAAGCAAAGGCCTAAACTTCTCACAATGAAAAACAAGCTCTGCAATATTTTGACCCTTAAAAATCAGACCTAGTATACATAAAGATTACAATAGAATATGTAAAGTGGCAGAATCTATAAACAGTAACATTTGAAATTGAAAAAAAAAACAGTGCCACACAGAAAATAAATTTTATAATATTTAAAGAAAATATTTATTTCAAATAATATTGGTTAAGTAGAATAAATATGAAAAAATAATAAATGGCTATGTTTAATACATTTTTAATAAGGATTTATCATTTTATATATGTTTCCAAATATCAAGCTTTATCTTAAAAACATATTATTAAAATGGTGTCAGGGTCAAAGTGGTGGTCTAAATATCTTTTTTTTTTTTCATGTAAAATAAGACTTTTATTAGCTAAAGAACAGATTTTATTTTTCACTTTCCCAAAACACTAAAATAGCACACAGCATAGTAATTAAGCACACAATATAAACTGATATATGCAATCAATAATCCCAAAAATGGTTTTTTGAGTCTTACTTTGGGATTCCTTAAAAACTTTACACACAAGTATGACTCTTAAATGACCTTTATCAAAGTTATCATCAAGAGGAGTTACTGCAAAAAAAATCTTAGTGTAAAAGATATCTCAATCCCTAGAAAGTGGGAACTTTCTGTAATGGAAATACTTGAGCTGCCCCTTGGTCTAAATTTCTTGTAATTCTCCTCATTGCTTAAAGATTTAAGCCAAAACTACAGAATTCAAATTACTAACCTAACTAGTTTCAACCTTGAAAGCTATATTTCCTAATTTCTTCTCAATTCATTCCCACCGGTCCTTAGAACATACTACCATAATCATACTCATCATCTTACTTGTATTTTCACATTCTTATACTTTACAGTCCTGAAACTTTTCTTCAAACCTCTTTAACTTCTCCCATTTCTCTGGCTGGCAAATATTTATTCCTAAAAGTTCAGCTTACCTCCTTTACCAGACAAAACTGATTCCTTCCACCTTATGAACTTACTTTCCAACAGACTTCAAACCACCAGTAATTATGAATTAAATAATAGCAAAGAATCAAGAACCAAGTTTTATGAAATTGTATATCCCACTCAATGTTTAGCCTGTATTTTGTGCACATTCCAAAAATTTCACTACTTAAATTTATTAACTAATAGTTAACCAATATAGTGTACTGTCTTAAGGGCTACATAGCTAATTATCCTGTCGTTCTTTGAGGATTTTCTTACACTCTTTGTGCCTCAGAGATTTTGCATGTGTTTTTCTTTGTTTGTATTGTTTTGTTTTATCTTTAAAATGATGATGGTAACTATGGTGGCTTGGAGGATATACCACAGAAAAACATTGTCTTGACCCTGTAGGCTTGAACCCATTTTAAGTAGAACATTTAGATGAGGTTATTTCAGTTAAGGTGTGGCCCAACTGAATTAGGATGGGGCTTAGTCTTATTACTGGAATCCTTTATAAGAAGAATGAAATTAAGACACAGAGAGAGAGAAAG
>JAQZBX010005568.1:6126-38447 GCA_029593785.1 Cabassous unicinctus
ACGGATGGGGAATGGATGTGTGGGGTGTTTTTGGGGGTGTGGGTGGTGGGGAGCATGGGAATCCCTGTAGTTTCTGAGTAATATTTGGGTAATCTAGGCACCTTTATAAAATGTATATATATATATATAATAACATTTATGTAAACAAATGCACATATATGCATATGTATTTATATATCATTTTACAAATAAAAAAATTTTTAAAAAAAAAATGCATTTAAAATGGGAGGCTGTTAGAGATTTAGTGCCTATGATCAGTTTTAATTTGGTGAATGAATAAAAGAATTAATCAACAATAGGCATGATGGAAGCTTTAGTTGGTACTGACGAGAATGGGTTAAAACTGTTAAGATTTTCTCTTACTTGCAAGCTAACTTGTTAGCCTGCCAGTTTCATGGATATTGACAGAAGACATGAGACGCCAAGATCAGAGACAAAGGATCTTATTCATGGCACAACAAGATGTAAGAGCATCATTTTTTGCCTTTTTTTAAAAAGGAGCTTTAGATTACATAAATGTTACATCAAAAATGTAGGGGATTCCCATATACTCTACCCCCTCCCCCTCCCACACTTTTGCCCATTAACATCTTTCATCAGTATGGTACATGATGAACAAATGTTGAAGCATTGCTACTAACCATGGAATATAGTTTACATTATGGTTTACACTTTGCACTGCACAATTTTATAGGTTTTGACAAAATGTATAATGGCCTGTATCAGTCATTGCAATGTCATGCAGAACAATTCCAATGTCCTTAAAATGCCCCATGTTACACCTAGTCTTCCCTCTCCCTCCCCTCAGAACCTCTGGTGGCCACTGACTTTACAAGTTCTTCCATTACTAGAATAAGTCTACTTTAGTCTACAAATGCGCTCCCCCCTTGTGTTTGCTCATTCCTCAATCTTGAGGATTTGGGGATGGTGATGCCCATTCCGTATCCAATTGAGAAGGGTCTTAGATCCCATGGGGCAGATGGATGTAATTGTCTTGCTTACAGTGGTAGATACTCTCTGTTTTTTGGGATGGGCATTGTCCATCATCATCCTTTTGTTAGTTATCCTGGGCTAGTCCGATGAACTGGAGAGTAGGTGTTGGCTGCAACTCTGCTGAGATTCAGAGTTCAACTGGCACAAGAATAGCCAGAAGATTTAAGTCTCTGGGACACATATTTAATGGGTATAGTGCTAATTATAGGTTCAAATAAAAGGGGCATAAGAACCATGTGTAAGAAAATTATAAATGAGTCCAACTCTGATATATTGGGGGGGGTAGCTTATCATATATTCCAAGGTAAGGCCCACTGACAGAGTGCTGAATTCCTGGGGTTGTCTGCCCTGCTTATAGTATCCAGATGTCTCTAGAGCCCTCAGGAACCCCCTGCTTGGGGCACTGTTTACTGTGGCAGACAGTGAGATCCCCCTGAGATGTGCATAAGCATAACTTCTGAAATGACCTCCCGACTCACTTTGAAATCTCTTAGCCATAAAAACTCATTTATATTTACTATTTCCCTCTTTTGGTCAAGGTCTTTTTGCCAAATGCATCGCTAGTTGATGCATGGTAATAATCCCTCGGTGCCAGGGAGGCTCATCCCCAGGAGTCATATCCCATGCCAGGGGGAGGGTAGTGAGTTTATATGCTTAATCTGGCTTAAAGAGAGGCCACATTTGAGCAACAAGGAGGCTTTCAGGAGGTAACTCTTAGGCAATATATAAATCTAGGCTAAGTTTCAATTTCACAAGAACGAGGTTCATAAGTACAAGCATCAATATCAAGGGCCTGGCATATTGGTTTGTCCTCTTCGCTAGGCACTGCCCATGTACTCTAGGGCTTCTTGCCACTCTATTAGAGAATGTAGCAGGACTCCCCAGGATGGGAATTCAATATTCTTTCAGTTACTATGTGGGTCTCCACCCACTGAGACAACACCTCATGACCACTTGAACTCATTCATATTACATAGAGGGACCCAGGTGCACCCCTCCCTACACATACCCCCACCATTGACACACCACACAGTGATTCTTCTGCAATCCAAAACCTCCCCAAAAACAAAGCCAAAAAAATAAAATAAAATAATAAATAATAAAAGTAAATAAAATACCAAAAAAATGTTTTTGCATTGTGTCTTTCATCACCATAAGATCTGTTATCTTTCATGCACAGTGACAATTTCTTCTGTATGTTCCCCAGTGTCTTATTTTTTTTTTCACTTGATTTTCAAAGAAGCTTTAGGTTACAGAAAAGTTACATAGAAAATATAGGGGATTCCTATATACCCCACTCTCTGCCCTCTCACATTTTCCCCTATTAATAACATCTTACATGAGTATGGTACATTTGTTATAATTGATGAACAAGTATTGAAGCTTTGCTGCTAACCATGATCAATGGTTTACATTTTGCACCATATGCTTTTATAGGTTTTGATGATATGTATAATGGCCTGTATCAGTCATTGCAAGATCATGCAGAACAATTCCAATGCCCTAAAAATATCCTATGTTTCATTTATTCTTCCATCCCCCTCCCCTCAGAACCTATGGTAACCACTAAGTTTCCATTTTTGAAGAATAAGGTTCATAGTTACATGCATTAATATTGAGGGCTTGACATATTGGTATGTTTTCTTTTATTAGACACTGCCCATGTTCTCAAGAGATTCTTGCCTCTCTAATTGAGAACATAGCAGGACTCCCCAGGATGGGAGTTCAATATTTTCTTGTTTATTATGTGGGTCTCCACCCACTGAGATAATATCCTATGACAAGATGATCACTTTCATATTCCATAGATGCAGGTCCCAGGTGAGTCCTATTCCACATATCCTCCCACCCCTGACACCCTGCACCAGTAACCCTCCCCCACCATATTTGCCAAAAGAACATTCCCACCATTGTTGCTTTAACCACAGACCTACAAATCCCCAGAGTTCACTTGTTCCTTCCTCCAGCTCTCCCCCCAGAAACCCCCACCCTATTCATCCTCACATTCCAACACTATTGACCCCACTCACATCTCTGCACCACTATCACCCCCATCCACTGCCCAACCACCTCCTTCCACCTTATTATAGGTTTTGTCCATACTGAGCATCAGATCACCACACTCTACTCCCTTTCTGTTTCCTGATAACCTATCTTCCAGACTAGTTCTGTGAGTCTGCTCAATTTGCTTAGGTCATATCAGTGAGGTCATGTAATATCATTGAGTGGCTTACTTCACTCAACATAAGGTCTTCAAGATTCATCTGTGTTATCTCATGTGTTAATACTTCATTCTTTCTTAAAGCTGAATAATAGGGAAGCAAATGTGGTTCAAGTGATTGGGCTCCCATCCACCATATAGGAGGTCCAGGGTTCGATTCCCAGGGCCTCCTGGTGAAGGCAAGCTGGCCCACATGGCAAGCTGGCCCGAGTGGAGAGATGGCCCACACAGGAGTGCTGGCCCACATGGAAAGCTGGCACAGCAAGGTGACGCAACAAAAAGAGACAAAGAAGAGAGTCAATAACAGACATGGTAGACCAGGGAGCTGAGATGGCACAAGAGATTGAGCAGCCTCTCTCCACTCCAGAATGTCCCAGGATCGGTTCCTGGTACTGCCTAAAGAGAAGACAAGCAGACAGAGAAGAACGCACAGTGAATGGACACAGAGAGCAGACAAGGGGGTGGGGGAGATAAATAAATAAATAAATCTTTTTTTTTTAAGCTGATTAATATTCTATTGTATGTATATACCACAAATTGCTTATCCATTCATCTGTTGGTGGACACTTGGGTTGCTTCCAACTCTTGGCAATAGTGAATAATGCTGCTATGAACATTGGTGTGCATGTATCTGTTCATGTCATTGTTTTCAATATACCCAGCAGTGAGATCGCTGGATCATATTGCTGTTCGACAGTTAGCTTCCTGAGGAAATACCAACCCATCCTCCACAATGACTGCACCATTCTACATTCCCACCAGCAGTAGATGAGGGTTCCCTTTCCTCCACATCCTCTCCAACACTTGTAATTCTGTTTTTTTAATAGCCGCCAGTCTAATAGGCATAAGAGTAAGAGCATCATTTTTCCTTCAGTTACCTTTGCCTTCTGTGAAGCGACTTGCTATCTGGTGCATCGCAGTTACAAACACAGGCTCAGGCACAACCAAGATTTTCAGCAAATGACCACTTTATTGCTCACACAGCATGAATGGTCCAAAAGAGCAAGGAAAGAGATCCTATCATGGCCAGTCCCTGAGGAGACCAGCCAGCTGCTATGGTCAGGGTCAGTAGCTCTTCACACACAGCTTTGCATCAGAGAAAGAGGGACACCCACACTGCCTGAGTGTTGGGTTTTTATATACCACAGGAGGAGGAACCCTGCCAATGAGCAACAAACATTCATCAAGCAACTCCAGTGCCCTGGCAAAGCTGGGGTTGGTTGAGATGTAATATCTCTCCTGGGCTGCATACGAAATGGAAACATACCAAACACTTGCATGCAAGCAAGCAAAAATGGAAACATACCTAACACCTGCACACAAACAAGCAAGACAGGAAAAGGAGGAGGTTAAGCAAGGGCTGGGAGTGTGTCCGTGACTTCCCAAGCACATTTCTAATGCCATGGTGTGGAAGGGCACAGGGGAATGTTGCACATGCAGCAGGTTGTGTCACAGCTGAGGAATCCTGAGCATATGGAATCCAAATCTTTTATACTGGGCAGTAAGCAAATCTGCCAGGCCTTTGCTCTTGAGGGAGACATTATTTTATTATGCTGGGTAATACCCTAAGCTGCCCTCTGTTCCAGAGAGAGACATTATTGCTATCTTCCAAGGCTATACACTATACAAACATCCCTGAAAAGATAATTCAGAACAAAACATGCAGAAATGTGAGAGATCAACAAGTAGAGGAGAGAAAGGCCCACAGAATGAGTGAATGGGAGCACAAAAAATTAAGATGAAGGAATTTAACTGGGCAGTAAATACAGTAAGTGAGGTCTGAGTATTTGATAAAAGAGATGAAAGGAAAGAAGCAGGAGAGGAAAGATCAAACAAAACCATGCCGTATCAGTTATCTATTATTGCATAATAAATTACCCCAGAACTTAATGGCTTAAAACAATAAATATTTATTATCTCATATAGAATCTAGGAGCTGTTTACATGGGTAGTTCTGGTTCAAGATATCTCATGAGGTTGCAGTCAAGATGTTGGTTGGGGCTATAGTCACCCAAAGGCTTGAATGGGCCTGGAGGACCCACTTCCAAGGTAGCTCATTCACACACCTGGCAAGTTAGTGCTGGGTGTTGGCAAGAGGCTTCAGTTGCTCACCACATACACCTCTCCATAGCTGCATGAATGTTCTCATGACATGCATGCTGGCTTTCCCTGGAGTGATCTAAGAGAGATCAAGGAAGATGCTGCAATGCCTTTCATGATCTAGTCTCAGAAGTTGCACATTGGCACTCCTGTCATAGTCTAAGCATTAGAAACAAGTCACTCACTAAATCCAGCTCACACTCAAGGGAAAGGGAATTAAGCTCCACCTCTTGAAGGTAAAGTATCAAAGACTTTGTAAACATATTTTAAAACTACTACATACTTCGAGTTTATGCATCTGTCATGGGTGGCAGGGTATAACATTAGGTGAAAAGAAATAATTTCACTAGTATTATTATTATTAGTGAGATTGTAGCTGAAACAAGAGACAGATCTAGGGTGGGATGGGGAAGATGAGCTCTTTGGGTATGATTAAGACAATATACCCGAGTTGCAAGATTCTTGTAATTGTTTTTTGGTTAAAATTTGTATTTTGTGCTATTTCTTACCTCCTTATCCTATTCCAAGTATCTAGTTTTTGGTACATAGATAGATAAACAATCACAGAAAATTTTTTGTTCTATTTTGATTATACCATAATGCAAGTTGATATTCCCATAGCAGTTTTTAAAAAGCAAGCTCCTGTCCAGACAGAGGGAAAAAATTGATCCAGATGCTGAGGAGAAAATTGTGTTGAACTCTAACAGAGATCTATTATACTGAGGTTGCAATCAGTTCCTTTTAGAGTCGCAGGGTTTTTCTGGTCAGGTTAAAGAGTCAAAACCCTCTAATCTACAGCAGAACTCAATTTTCTCCACTGCTTTATCACTTCCTACCTTGTTTGTTTATTGTTTAATGGTGTCATGATGATTAGATCTGAATTTATGCAGATTGCTCAGACAGTGTAAAAATGAATGAGATTAAAGAAGACCAGGAGGGATTCTACTACAATAGCCCAAGTAAAAGCCCAAATGTAGACAGTAGTGTTGAGAATAATAAAAGAAAGAAAATATTCAGGAGAGATATCTGAGATATGATAGTCAGAGCTTGGTGATTAGAAGTAGCATATGAGGGAGGAGAGAAAAGTGGAGGAAAACTCAAAGATGTCAGGTTGGGGAGATTTAATATATAGTTAGGGTGGCCAACTCCTCCAGCTCATCAAGGACTTTCTCAGTTTTAGCACTGAAAGTCCCATGTCCTGGGAAACTCCTCAGATAGGTGTATTTGATCATCCTATGATAGGAATAACATTAACTCCAATAGAGAATGCAGGAGAAGGAATATTTTTTTGCTGTGGAAAATTAATTCTGTTGTGGACATATTGAATTTAAGGTAACTACAGAATAGAAAAGGAGAAACATGCAGAGAAATGCATGTTTAGAGTACAGTGGAGAGACTGGGGCTGAATATGAAGATGTCAGTCATCATATGAGAGTTGAAGCCATGTAAAAGGATGAGAATATACTAGGGAGACTATATAAAGTAAAAAGAAAAGCGAGTTGAGAATAGAATTCAGTTGTTTTGTTTTTTTTATAAAAACGAGGTGGGATGGGGGTAGTGGCTTATAAAGGAAGACAACCCACCGAAAGAGACTGAGAGAAGCTTCAGAAAAGTGGGAGAAATAAGAAATAGTGACTATCTCAGAAAGCAAGGAAGGGGGCAGTTTTTAGAAGGGCAGAGGAAAGGGCAAAACTGTCCAACGCTGCAGAGGAGTCCACAGGACCTGGAAGTTGGGTCTATTTCCTTTGGGAATGGGAAAAGGGTTGGTATTAGGAATAACGGCCCGGAGTGTAAGGAGAGCACTTGCGCCCAGCTCCAGCTAACTTAAGGAGGATCCCTTCCAGCAGATACACGCCCACCTGACCCTCTGATAGCTAAGAGAGAAAGACTAGGAATCATCACTTCCAACTCGCTATTTCCAGGCACTGAGAAACTATTCAAACTTTTCTGCCTGCTTTATTTTAAAACAACTAACATTTAGTAAAAGCCTAGTATGTGCCAAGCACCTTATATTCTTTATCTCATTTAATCCTCAAAACAATCCTGTGAGGTAGGAACTATTACGAATAGTTTCTATTTTGCTCCTTTTCAATTTCTCTATATCCTTTTAAAATCTGTAAACGCAAAAACTGAACCATTTTCTACCTGTCATGTTCCAATTCCATCCTCCCAGATCTTGAGATTGTTCAGTGTCTCTGGATCCTGAATCTCTATTGACTGCTTTGGTTCCCAAGAATCAAATGAATTTTTCTAATTTATTAATGTACCTTTGAGTTCCATTGTAATTTTATGAAGTACAATAATCCCTCCCACTTCATGTTAGCTACCAAGTTAGAAAGTCAATCCTTTCTAAAAGAATGCCTAAATGTGAATGTTCCCAGGCATTCAAATGCTCATATCTCTTTAATATTATACTCACAACCTCTGCAGTTGAATAGTTTGCTAATTGCTTTATGTGGATAACTAAAGTTAACTATTAAACGATAAACTTGTGGATGTCAGAAACCAAGCATCATACTTCTTCTGATCCCCTATGACACCTAATACATTATTGGGCACCATAGGCATTTATTAATATTTGATGGATGAGTCCTAATACTCACAAATAAAATATGACCAGAGCATGCTTGCACTCTTCGTGATGGTCTCCATTTTGTTACCTGGCTAGTACACCAATATTATTCATGTTGTCAGGCACAGAATTAATTTCTATTCTGAATGGAAAAGCAAGACAGAAACAAAAATGGAACATAAGTGGTTTTGCCCATTAAAAACACACACAAATGAATGAATACCCACAAAATGAATGTTTGGTACCATCTCAAAAGCCTAATTGTGAAAGATTAATACAAACTTTAATTTTTGCAATTATAGAAGCTTCTATATACATTTCCCCTATGATATTGGGAGTAGCAATAATACCATGTCTCCAATACAACAAAAGCTAAAAAATCTATATACATGCATATGCTACTTAAAGTTGCATCATACATTTTATAATATATATACATGTGTATATATAGGTATGCCTATATATAAACAACTAATAAAACAGACCCTGGTGTTTTTTTTGTACATTACTGAAATGGAAAAAATAATTCAGAGTTACCAATTCTTCTGTAAGGCATGCAGGTCTAGGCTTGTATAACTATGATTTCTGCTAACTGGCCACAGCCTAGCATTTTCACACCTTTTTTGTACTAAATGGTTAGAACTGATCACTCCACCAGAAGCTGTCACTGAGACACCTTCATTTAAAAATCTTAATAATACATGCAGCAATAGGATTGAATTTTTAAAATATGATTCTATCTTTTGCATGCCAGTAAACTCTTGCAAATGCCACCCATTCACCATTTATACAATTAAGTACACATAAATGCCTGTTAAAATTAATGGAATAAAATGTATTCAATTTGTCACATATAATCTATATATTTCTAGTCTGGACAACTCTTTGGATAATTACTTGAAATTTTTTAAGGGCTTTAGATCGCCTCTCTAACTTGATATAAACACACCCACACACACACAACTGTTTGCTAAAGGAAACTAAGGGTGAGGGGAGGAGAGCGCAGGGAGGGAGTAAAACACCAAGCTTTGCTAATAAATACTTCTCAGAAATATCAGCTCCCAATTTACTACTTGTACACAATGGGCCAGTTGGAACTTGTATGGTGATCCAATTTGCCACAGCTCTTGTTTTTAGTCTTTGTGGAGCTGCTGCGTGAGCACAGTGGGGGCCGCTCCTGCACATCCCCTGAGTCAATCAGTGGGCTTTTGTTTCCTGCTGGTCAAAAATATCAGGTGGCTTCGAGAGTCTAATTATCAATGAAAAATTAAATTCAATACAGAAATGGAGCCACAAGTACCCTTCTCCTCACCCTGTCTGTGCCCTCCCCACCCCCAGGTATCAAGTTATTCTTCAGGATTCCAAAGAGATAGCAGGGGAAAAAAGCACAGACCTGGGGAAGCAAGCAGAAGGATAATTGATTTTTACCTACACAGCTTTCTCCCTTTTTTCTGGTGGAGGACTGTTTTAATTACCTTGGACATTCTTGAAATTAGCAGGTGCTAGGGATTTTCCTATAAGAATTGTTAAACCAAGCTTATCTCAACATTGCATCAAAAATGTTTCTAACCAAAGTCTCCGTCAGAAAGTGAATAAACAGAGGCATCAAAGAAGGCATATGCTATTCAATAATCCCAATTTAATGATAATTCAAATATGCTCTTTTCTAATGCAGTGAAAGAGTTCTTAACTGTTCACTAAAGTATATTCTTACCCCTGCTGAATTTATTCCCGGCAGTTCTCAAAGTATGAGGTTAAAAATGCTTGTAACTGCCACTTAATTCAGGGTTTCAAAGCTTAAGGTAAATACAGGTTCCTCGTTTCACATTCAGTCACAGCATAGAATTTGAACCCACCAAAGCAGGTATGGCACAGCTTTAGCTTTCAGCATGTGTTCTTTTTTAACTCTCTTGTCTTTCAAAAAAGATTGGGCTTCATTGATAAATGATCATTTAAGCTTATGATTGGGGGAGTGGGAAGGATCTGCTATCTCCAAATATCCATCCTCATCGACATTTCCCTTGATAGAACCCGCCTTAAAAACGTGAATTATTAAACTCCAAGGCCAAGGGAGGCAAGTCTTCTCATGTTGATTAAATACCCTAAATATAGTGCCATCATACATTATTTTTAAAAATCCAACAGTAAGTATTATGATTGACTCACAAATACCATTGAAGTGTGGAGTGTTCTTCCACATGAGGAACTATCAAGAGATGGTATCAACCTCAGCAGTACCACATCAGAATTAAAGAATTCTTGAATAAGGATCAATTTCTCAAATGAACATAAGGTAAAACCCTAATCATTAGAAATGAGAAAACTCATTTACACAATTATGTGAATTTTACTAAATATTTTTCCTTGGTATCCAAGACAGAATATATGTGTGCATAGCAGTACCACATCAGAATTAAAGAATTCTTGAATAAGGATCAATCTTTCAGATGAACATAAGGTAAAATCCAAATCACTAGAAATGAGAAAACTCAGATACCTGTACAAGCCACATGAAGATTATTCCTTTCATATACTTCAGACCTATAACAACCAAAGACACATCAAAGACTATGTTTCTGTATTGATACATCTTTGTTGACATGGATTAACTAAATGGGTGCAGCTACCTTTTTCTCATCGCACATTCCTTTATAGTTTAGTGAATGAAATCAATTGTAACAGCAAAATATAGTTGACTGCACAGAATATCATCATTTGGGGAGCAGATATGGCTCAAGTTGAGTGCCCGCCTCCCATGTGGGAGGTCCCAGGTTTGGTTCCCGGTGTCTCCTAAAGAAAAAACAAACAGACAACAAGCAAAAATAACAAGCAAATAGACAAGGGAGCCATCTCAGGGTGGGGGCGGGGGGAATAAAGAATACCTTATTTTTCTTTTTTATGGATTCTAATATTGTCTATCTGGAATCTTTAAGTGAAAAGTGTTATTTTATCTAAAATAAAAACTAGTGGAATATTACATATATATTTGTATAATAAACAGTACAGTGCACATTAAGGCAGAAGTTAAACAATGTAAAAGAGGTTCTTTTTAACTGAGATAAAACATTTTATGTGAATACATTTTACATTTTTTGGTCTTCTTGACACACACCTAGAATCTTTAAAAAAAAAAAACTGTTCATGCTACTTAAAGTTGAATCATTTATTTTATATTATAAATTATTAAAGGACTTAATGGACAATGCATTAGAAAAAACAGGCAAATTAGAATAATTCAACGTTATAAAGAAGTAGAGCAACTTGCAGGACATTAAACACTCTGTTTTGACATGGAATGCCTGAAGCTAAAGCAATAAAGCTGTAAAATATTGCTGGCTGACATGATGTGTATGTAAATTTGTCACTCACTGGCAAAGGTTTATACCAATCACTGGGATTATTCACAATTAACCAATCCAGGTAGCATAAAATGCTTTTAGTGACGACCTCTCTAAGAGTGTAGTTATATATCATCTAGGCATCTGATCGTTATCCACAATAAACTTTTGGTTTAGTAAAAGAGTCTTCTATGGAAATGACCTTAAGACTGAGGATTAGTTCTTGACAAATTACTTATATCTGTGTTCATTTCTTAAAGGGAAATATCATTTTAATATACCCCACAAGTGGAAAAGAAAAGGCAAGCTATAAATTGACATTATATTTAATTTGGTTGTGTTTTTCCCTAGCCCTTCAAAGGAAGGCCTGCTTTTGAGTATCATAACTCTGCCCTCTAGAAGTAGAGTCTAACAGGGCCATACTGAATTCTAGCCAATGACCTGATTTAGCCCAGTTTAGAAATAGTGCTATTCACCCACAGCAGGTGGGACTGGGGCGGGGAGGCAGGAAAGAGCACAGTAATCCCCTAAATGCACTGTTGTTATGGAAGAGAAGGGGATAACTGCTGAGATTGAAAATCACAAAATATTTGAGCAGTTGAGAAAAATGTAGGCCCACCCTCTATTGCCAAAGCCTGAAGCCTCTCCTTGCCAGGTCTCCCTGGTCATTTGGCAGTGCAGAGAAATGCTTGCAGGACTCTAGCAGAAGCTACAAGGAAGCAAGACACATTTTAATATTCACCTAATAAAGTTCTTCAATTATCCTTTCAAATTAGATGGATCAACAATAAACTGAGAACCAAGAGAGAATTTTAATAAATACCAAAAATAACTTCATAATAAATTAGACTAAAGAGTCAAAATAGTTGGTAAATGCCAACTCACAGTTCTTAGAGATTTCACCAATGAGTTTAATTAAACTTCCAATGTGCATGAATGGAAGAACATTTTTCTTCTTTTTTTTTAATAAAAGACGTGGCTCATAAGATTTCACAACTACAATTTCCTTTTCTAAAACCCTATATTCATCTTTCTTGGCTGCCATAGAATAGAATTAGAGAGTTAAACTCCAGCCTTAAGTTTGGGAAAAAACTGGTATCACAACCAGAGGCTCCATGTGGTAAATAAGAAGCTATTCGAGAGACTTTGACCTACCAAGCATTTAATGTTCTACATAAACATTGTATTGGTGATTTAAATTAATCATCCTTTAACATTGTCTAAATTCATTGAATTAGAAATTTAAATTTATATACTCAAAAACTAATAACAAAAAAAACCTCTATTCTAGAGTTTAATGATCCTGACAGCCTTCTGTGTAACTTGCAAAATAAGAATATTAGTTAGTGAGAGCTCAATAAACATTCATTGAGCATCTCTGATAGGCAATAGGAAAAATTTTTAATGTATATTTTATATCCCTAAAAGACTTATAGACTAACAAGAAAAAGGGACAGATAATCAAATATCATACAAAGCAGAATAGTACAAGTACTAAATAGAGGTATAAGGGAGAAAAGAAGAAATGGGAGGAAGGAGGGGGTAAAGAAAACAGAGAAAAGACATTGGAATTAGAATGGAAAGTGGTAGGGCAACTCCAAACACCGGCTCAAGTGCCAGTTGGTGAATTCATGCAGTCATATATCTAGCCACTCTCTCTTACTTCCCACAACGAACAACTTCACAGCAGTTTTTAAAGTATGTATACCTTTTACAGGGGTCTCTAGGATATACATACAAATAAATGTTTTAGGATCTGCTTCATCCTAGAGTTATAACTTAGAAAAGGGACAGGTTGTTTTGAAGTGTTTATGCCAATTTCTCAGTTGAAAAGATGATCAATTTTTCGATAATAATAAATATGAACCATAGCAAGACTACATAGTGTGCCTGCATTTCAGAGCCCTAAGAAAAGAACTAAAATAATTCTAAAATTCTCTCCACTTTTGAATAATAACAATCTGGAAGTTTAAAAAATATTTTGATGTTCTTTCTCTAAGCCTCAATACAGTAAGAGGAAGTTGAAATGTGGCCTTCTTTGTTATAAACATGCTGTATCATGAAGTACAATATTAATCCCATTTGTACCATAAAAAGTATGATCCACTTGAGCCTTGTTCGCTTATGAATTATGAATCATTTTAATACTCTAGGGATGACTATCATGTCTCTAAATTTCCTACTTTGATTCTTCAATTTTCTCTTCAAATATCTTGGTACCTAAAGTAGCTAGGAAATTTGAAGTCCCCATATGATACATTGTAATATATTCTTTTGGCATACTTTCCATAAAATATGTAACATAAGAGAGCCAGAGGATCCCCAAATATAATGATACTAGTTCTATTTTATACCTTGGAAGGAAAGGCTACTTATTACAGTCTTATTTCTTCGTATGAAGCTAAAATATCCAATTAATAGGGTTTAACCGTCAGATAGAATTTGTTTTTAGAATAATGAAAATGTGTTGTCATTAGATTTTTATTCTTGCGTGGGATTTTTTTTTTTTTTTTCGGAGATGTGATTCATTATAACTTATTTTAGCTGTTTTGTTTTCTAATTCTTCATATTTTTCACATCTTCTCCAACAAAATAATAATACATAAATAATACCTGACAAGAGTTTACAGATTTTCCCTATTGGTATGTATTTGTTCTCCAAGCATTTTAAAACATGGCTATGGTAAAATACGAATCTGAATGTGAGCATTCTTACATGAAAAAGTATCAGTTTCCTCTCTTTGTCCTGCCACACACATTACAGGTTCCAGTTAACAATGCATTAAGCAATACAGAACAGTAATTTTGAATCCAAACATCATGCCAAATACTTCTAGTGAAAAATAGTCGCTAAACATAGCTTCATTTGGAAAGTCACTGTTTTCATTAACAGTGTCTTTCAACAGCCTTGTTTCAATAGTACCACTATTAACCATGAAATTTATCTGCTTCTGTTTACTCTCTGATTTTACCTATTAAATTGCCAGCTCAATTTATTTTCCATTTGTCATTATCCTGTTAAGCATATTGCTAATAAGATAAAGGTCTCTCTATTCCTTTTCTTAGCTTGTGTAGCTGCGGGAATTTACTTACCAATACAATTTAGAATATGAGAGCCAATGGAAAGTGGACCCTACCCCAGAAGTTAGCCTTCAATCTTGTCCCTTTTAAAGGGACTCATTTTCAGAAAATAATTGACATAAGAGTATTCCATGCATTTCTCTGTTTGCTGTACATTATCAATAACAGCAGCAAAAAATCTAGTGGGTCACAAAACTACTTCAAAGCTATGAATAAAGGGTGAGTTTAATGAAAAAGTAGACCACTAACACAAGTTAATTCAAAAATAAGCTGATGACACATAACTAACATAATTTTGCAGGTGCTATTCTTCTCATCAAAATCTATAAGATGTTAGCCAAAAAACAACTGAAAATTAAAAATTGTGCTACATCACCAATAATGGTAACCAACATTGATTGTGCACCAAGGATTCTCGAGTTAATGTGCCAGATACTTGAAATACAGGGAAAGACCAGACATCCTCCCATCAAAGAAACTGCACATCAACTTGAAAATGTCACCTGGATATCTAGCAGATTTTAATTAATCAATAACTTTATGTTCAACTGTATAAACTTTTTTTGAGAACTACTTTACACTAGGCACTGATCTAGAGATAGGGGACAAAAAGACATAGATAACACAATTCTTGAGGATAATGCCAGATGTTAGTTCACTAGTTATAAGCAGGAAGTATGTAATGAATATGCACAAGACTAATGTTCTTGACAACACTCCAGAATTTAGAAACCAGAACTTAGAAAGAGGGAAATTTGATGACACTGTCTTTAATAAGTAGACTTTGGGTGTTTCATTTCATTGTTCCTTGACCAACCCACCAGGAATATTTCTCATCTTGCTAAAGAAAACTACCATTAAGCACTTTCTTTTTTTTTTTTTTAAGATTTATTTATTTTATTTATTTATCCCCCCTTGCTGCTTGTGCTGCTGTGTCCATTCACTGCGTGTCTTCTCTGTGTCTGCTTATCTCCCCCTTGCTGTGAGGTCTTGCCGCATCAGCCCACGGCGCCGCGCTAGCCGGCCTGCCCTCACAAGGAGGCCTCAGGACGCGAACCCGGGCCTCCCATATGGTAAACTGGTGCTCTATCCACTGAGCCACACCCGCTTCCCAACATTAAGCACTTTCAAACATAAAGGCCAATGTCTCTCATCCTAGCATGAGATTAGAGAGAAAACCTCAAGGGTAGAGCAAGAAGCTGAGAAATTAGTTGAGATAAATATTTATGTGCATACTGTGTATTCGAGGTAAACTGAAAGTGTTTCTTACTGAGGAAGTACTCAAAGTTTTATGACACTGATGTTGAATTGTAGAAGTTTCCTAAAATATTGTCACAGTTAACTGCAACAGATGTTACTCAGTTTTTTCAAATCTGAAATTCAGAAGGTAGTGGAGCAGATTTTCACTCATGTAACAAATAATGTGTTCTCTTATACAGGTGCACTTTCATAGAGTTGTGGAAGGGCTTCTCTTAGTAGACAGTAAGCCAATCACAGCACTTCACTCTAGGGGCTATAGAATAAAGAGGCTGAGAGATCACTAATTTTAATTCCAGAAGTCAAAAGTCAAGTCTTCCATAGATTTGGCCAAGGCAAGTCACCATGTAAGACAAAAAAAAAAAAGCTGGCATTACAAACATACATAGTTAAAATATCTCACAAATTCAAATCCTTCATAAATCTGCTCTATCACAGTGCCCCATACTACATATATTCTTAGAACAATATTGAGAAAGAAACTCCAAAATTCACTCCCCTGTTAGACTACAGTCACTCTAGGAGGCTCCTATTGAAAGAAATATATGAATATTAAAATATATGAGAAAAGAAGCTGTTATGTGTTATAATTCCAGATTTCACCTAAATAAATATAAGTGATTCTATCTTTAGAGTGATGAGGTGCTGCATAGATCATAGAATTCTTTCTACCTTTGGAGCAAGTTGAGCCTAAAGGATAGTAGGACAAAGAGTCAATAAATTGAGGCGGAGGGAAAAGTTTATACACTACTTCTATAGGCCAATTGTTTCAAGTTTGTTTTTAAGGTTTGATCTGTGTTGTTTTGAAGAGTATATCTGAACATATTTCAAACCACAAAACAAGGATTTCTATTATATTAGGGTCCAGCTATACAGCACTATGCAAATGCAAACAAATTTAAATTAAATTTACTTTTAAAATGTTAAATTTCTATTTAAGAAAATATGTTAAAAATAACTTTGAAAATAAATAAGTAACTTTGATATATCTCCATGTTTTTTCTAAACACTTATTATTCATATCAAGCATATCAAACTAATGTATTAAGAATTATTACGAGTCTTACAGACCATGTAAAAAATTCTATAATGAATAAAATCCCTATCTCCAAAATCAAACATTTTAATGCATATTTCTTACTGTTTCTAGAACAAACATCTGAAATCAGAAGATGTTTATTTGGTTTTTAACATCATAGCGTTTGTTTCCTGCAGCCTTGTAAAGTCTAAAGTGTTATCGTCTTCTTATGCTAATATTGGGAGGTAAAGAAACATTTATATTATGCAAGATATGCTCCCTATATTACCAAACAGAAGAAATATGATTTGATCGTCCCCATAACTCAAACCATGGTAGAAACTGTGCCTTGTAGTGGGTTTCTATTCTTTTGTGTCCATAAAGCATTTCAAGTTATCATAATGATAAACCATTAATTCAACATTAACCATGTAACACCAAATAATATTTTCAAATCAGAATTCCATGCAAAAATCCGCCTCAAAGCCTTACAGCATTTTTAAACATTTGAAAGAACTATAAAATTTTCTTGGACACTAAAATCCTTTATATGCATCAGGGCCTTGTAAAGATATTTATGCAGGATAATAAGGGTAAGTGCAGATAAGCAAATCAGTATAAATTTGTCTATACAGATAAAGAGATGCTTCTGTTTGCGTATGGGTAGTCCTGAAAAATTAGGGGGAAAAGTCAAAACTAAATAAATATTTAATATGTCAGCACCTGTCATATAGTTTGTGTGTATATGTGCTTTACTACTATTGACTAGCAGTAGTACTGCTACTCTAACCAACTTCATTAAAGAATAAAAGAAAAGTAATAAGTCATTTCACACTCTGTCTGACCATTATACAATAATAGCAAGATTTCATGCAAGGGTACAACATTATGCCCATCTGCAATCACAGTCTCTTTGCAAAAATCTCAATTCACACTTCACATGCAGCTAACCTTGTTACCATCCCTTCCTAAATCCATCAGTGTTGCAGCTGCACGTCTTCACAGCCCAACATCTTAAAATTCATCACTTTGGCACCTTAGCATCACTATAGGTCAAGATAAAGAATCCAACCAAGAATAATTAAAGGGCACCCAGATGTTTAGTTTACTTATCTCAAGCCTTTCCTTTAACATATCCGAATTGCCTGTGTATACTATTTCTTTCATATTTTTAAGATATGTACAATGTGATTATTGTAAGGGTATGAGACCTGGAACAATATGTTTCAGACTTTTTTTTTTACAAGTATAGTTCTTTGTAGTTGAAATTTGAACAAGAGGCGTGATAATGAGTAGGTTGAGGGAAGGAAAGGTGTTATCTCATTAAGGTAATTACTAAGACATCCCCACCATTATATCGGTTTGAAAATGTGGCAATTAAAGCGCCCTACATGGGCTCCTGGAGACAAGGGAACAAGACAGTTCTCTTGGAACTTCTATGTAACGGTTAATGTGTGTCATGTAAATGAAAGGGTAGAATATTGCTATTTAATTCTTTCCCTTAAACCCCCACCCCCACCTCAAATTTCTTTGTGGGTTATGGTTCTTTTTTTTTTTTCTTTAACCTGAATTTAATTATCATGAAAGCTGCCAGATTGACAGTCATGGAAGCTAAAATCCTCTATGTATGCACAGAATAGTTAGAACACAGAAAACAGTAAGACAAGCTAGGCAGGCAACAGCATAAATTAAAGGGACCTAAACTTCTTCCACACTCTTTAGTCAGACAAGTGTCCTTCTCTGGTGAGGACGCTGCCAAATTCATACCCAAAGTCAAGGAAACTCAAATACACATTTTTAAAAAATTTTAAGTGATATTTTCAGCTTATTTCACCACAATCTATACAAGCTAACTCATGTAGCTCTCAATTCATTCAGACTGAATTTACACTATTCACTAAATCCACTACCTCTGATCACTAATTCATTTCCCCTCTTATCAATGAACTGATCATCCTGCTTTTTCATTGCTTCTACTGGCCTAATCAAGATAAATAATAAATGTGCTGCTCCAAATAGCACATAGAAACCATTCTCAAAATCCTTGCTTTCATGTTCATTGAAGCACTAGTTGTCTAAAATTAAGGAAAGAAATTTAAATGTCCAGTGGTAGAAGAATGGTTACATCAATTATGACAAATTTACAAGAGAGAATATTATGAGCCAAATATTATATTTATAATCAGTTTTAAATAATATTACATGGAAAGAGCATAAATGATATCACAGATTAAATATGATCATAATTATATAAAAATGCACAGCAAAAATCTCGAAATAATAAACCAAATATTAGCAGTGATTTTCTTTGATAGAAGATGGATTTTTTTCTTCTCCAATATTATATAAATTTTCTACAGTGAGCATGCAATATGAAATACAACAGGAAAATTATTTTCATATTTTTTACAAAAAGTCTCTGTTTCTTTTGTAGTAGGATTTGGCCATTTAAATTTATTGCCATTAAAACTGAAGGTCAAGAATCACCTGAAGCAGATGTGGTTCAAGCAGTTGGGTGCCCGCATACCACACAGGAGGTCCCAGGTTTGGTTCCCAGTGCCTCCTAAAGAAGACGAACAAGACAGCGAGCTGAAGCGATGGGCTGGCACAGCAAGCCACAGCGAGGAGACGCAACACAACAAGAAGACACAAGGAGACACAACAAGAGACAGAACAAGTCATTGGGCACCTCCCTCCCACATGGGAGGTCCACAGTTCCCTGTGCCTCCTAAAAAAAAGAAGAAGAAGAAGACCAGCACACAACAACAGAGCAGACAGCTAGCACAAACAACGGGGCGGGGGAGGGGGGGATAAATAAATAAAAATCTTTAAAAAAAAAAAAAGAATCACCTGAAAATCTGTAATAGTGTGATTTCTCTTCGTTCCCTTTTACCTCCCTACTCTTCCAGAAAAAAATGGGGGAAGGAGAATGAATTGAGGAAAAAAGCCACTAAGCAAATAGGTTGTAAAAAGAACTGAAGCTTAGAATAAGTATTAAAGAAGATGACCTTTGAGATTTCTTCCAACTCTGGGTTTGGGTTAAGGTCAATTCTGCTTAAACGTCAATTACTTACTACCATAGATGTTTTAAAAAATCTTTTTTGTCAAATTTCTAAGCAGAATAAGTAATAGCCATGTTCTCCCAAGGGACTATATCCTTCATGGACGGCAACGTAAAGCCTGTAAAACACATTGCCAAATAAATGGGATCCTTCCTATAACGTCACTGGTGTGAGCAGGATTGCTGTAAAGAAGCAGTGTTTTGATTAGGTTTATTTACTTATTTATTTATTTATTTAAATCTGTTCCAAAATATTAACTAACAGTAAGATTCAATAAATGTTCAAGCTTAGCTCATGTTTTCAACATTGATACCCTTCCATAAGAATGCTTGGACCATTTGACCTTTGGACCTTTGACCTCATGAGAAAGTCTGCAGGAAAAAGCTCAGTAGGATGGAAGCAGTGGAAATGAAGAGAAAAGGGACTCCATGAACCTGGGCCTTAAAATTTTCCAGGCAGAGGAGGCTAGAGCTTTCCTCTTTTGAATTCGCTCCTCAGATGCTTCTCACCAGATCCCTGGGCATCATTTCTATTACCAGTTTCTGAAAAGAAAGCAGCCATTGTTGCTTTGTTAAATGAGGTAGAAAGGTCTTAATGTTTAAATAAGTTTCATCGAATTCTACCCTAATAAATATTTTCATGGAAGGACTTTGGTCAAGTTAAAATAATTGTGCTTTCTGCAGGGAAAATTAGGCCACGAGATGCACAGTAGCACAAGTAGGGTAAAGAGTTTTAATTCAAGGTGGTACCATGAAAGAGATAAGAGAAAAGAGGTAAGGAAAAGCTTGGGACTAAGTCTCTGCCCCTGCAACCACGCATGCCTGGGAAGCCTTCCGCCCTGGCTGAGCCAACAAGAATGCACAGGTAGCTTCTGCAATTGTGATTCCCACTCTCTAGGCACAGCTGAAGGCTGCAACGTGACACAGAAGAGTGTTTCCCGCAGCGAGGAACCCACTTGTGGAAATTGGCTCCAGTGCAAATCTAGGAGAAGTTCTCAGGGAATCCAAAATGAAATTTGCCAGAAATTTCAAAACCAACTCAAAAAAGAAGATAAAGGGAAGCGGCCCACCACAGCACTTACCATTTGGGCTTTGATTTCTGGGCCAGTCTATCAATGCAAATCGACGAAAGATTATATGATACTTATGTATTTATTCATATATGAGCATGTTTAATGTAATGCCAGTGTGTTCACTCAAGGCCAATGAGGAAGTATATGTCCCTTTGAAATCCTCTTAATTTAATAGGAAATGATTTGGTAAGCTTCCATTAATAGAGAGGTTTGTAGAAAATGGGGCAAATGAATGATGAAGTGATGTTTTAAAGTAATTGCACTCAATTTCCAAAGGAAACTCTGTCTCTGTTCCAGTCTGAGCTGGAACCTCCCTGCCCATATGTCTGCAGACAACCAGTCTGGGAAAGCTAAGAGTTGATGCAAGAGGAAGTTGGGCAGTCAGCTCCTTTCAAAGTATTACCAGGCATTATTTGCATCTTTCATAAATTGACATGCTGATTTTCTCAAATGAAAGATATTAAGAAAATCAAGTTTGAAAAAACAGATCATTAGAAAATCATTCATAGCAGTTCACTCAACAGGAAACCTGGCTAGTGTGAAAGAGATCTACTGTGGTCTCTTCACATGGGAGACTCCCACATTTGAAAACTATTGCAAGCAGCTTAGATTCCCTACAGCAGGAAGTATCACCAAGTTCCACATCTTTTTCCTAAACTATGTCAGCCAATGGTTTTAAAATGCAGGCTCTTTTTCACCATGGCACTCTAATTTTGGCATAGGAGTGGGGAAACAATGCATCACCAGCGGCTAATTTCTCTCTCCTAAGGAGGCATTATAAATGCATATTGTTCTATAGAAAACTTTCCCTTCCTCTTCACCTAAAGATGAACTGTGCCAGAATGGGCACCCTGGAACATGTCTTCCTTAAGTGCTCAGAAGCTTTGAGGAAAACCCTATCTCCCCAATGGTATCCATTGGCTAAGTGTCTGCTATAAATCTCTATCAGCTCCTAAATTCACTTAGCACATCCATCCTCTCCAACTATAATGGGGAAGAGGGAAAGGAAAGCCAGAGGAGAAGGAGGGGGATATGAGCAAAGAGGCATTGGCTTCTCAGAACTGTGGGAATATCTAGAGAAGGTAATTATTTGCAGTCCTGAGGCCTTGTGGGGAGGAGAGAGGTCGGGGGAGGGGGCATGCGGATTTGAGCTCCTACCTGAGCACAGATTATTTTATCTTCACAGAAAAAAGGAGAAGGTTTTATAATCCCTTTGTAGCCCACCTGGATGTGAGAGGAGGGCCCTGCCCTGAAGACCCAGGTCCAGTAGCTTCCGTGAAAGCGTTTGGATTCCTGTCCTAGGTCCATAGGGCCCCGCCCCCCACCCCTGGGCCTGGTTCGCCCTGAAACACCGTCTGTAACCCTGCGCTGAAACTTATGGCTGCCCCGCTGTCCTGGCGGCGGGAGAGCGCGGAGGCCTGGCTGGGGCGCGCACCTGGGGAGACCCTGCCGGGAGCCGGCGCGCTGCAGCGGGGTTTGAAGGGGGCCGCGGCGCAAAGCCCCTGGCAGCAACTTGTTTGCTAATTGTTAGGGGTGAGCGGGAGGACAGCCACGTTGAGGGCCTCATCATTAAAGAATTAAATCAGGGGGCCGATGACGGGGGTGGGAATGGGGGTGGGAATCCATGAGCGCCACAAAGTGCCAAGACCCCTTTATAGTAAATCAAATTCAGTCTCGCGTTCGTGAAGGTCCTGCTCTTTCAATGGAGCTCTTGCGGAGGCGACCCGTTGTCCTGGCCGAGATAGTAGTCGGAGCTGGCTTCCCAAACCCGCTGAGAGCGGGCGCAGGGTGGAAGCAGCGGCTTGGATCCCGGACTCGGCTCAACCGAACCTGCAGGGGCAGCAGCTTCGGGAGCGCTTCTCCTGGGCCTTCCTCCGCTGAGGCGGCGACTCGCCAAGCGCGCTTAGGACTACGCCATGGAAAGGAAGTGAAAAAGTGCCATTTAGATCTGCTCCGCTGACGACCTCGCCGCAGCAAGGACTTCGAAGTAACAGACCGGAGGTCCCGCTCCTCCCCTGCCGGCTTCCACTCAAACTTATTAAATAAACAGGGACGGTTTAGAGTTGATCTGTCACTGAGCACTACTCACCCCGAGATTTTTTGGTTTTTGAATTATTTTATTGATCTGAAGATTTTGTTCTTTGGAATGTGACCCTGATTGGACTTAAAGCTAATCAGTAAGCGTTACCGAAGAGGGCGCTTTGTAATCACCTCGCGGACCTCCCCGGCGCGCCCCCTGCGGTCGCCCAAGCCTTCCAGGAAACCAGCAAGCCTGGTACCTGGCTCCACCTCGCGATCTGGGAGCTGTCTGTGGTGCTAGGAGAGAAGCCGGGAGAGAAGGCCAGGAGGGAGAGACAAGAAGATGCAGAGGAGAGAAACTAAGAATGCAAGACTGGGCGAGATGACCCACCTATCAACAGTCGAACTGACACGCATCCTCAGAGACCTTCAAGTCTCAGCTCGGAAAGAAAAGAGGAAAAAGCCCCTTCTGGGTCATGTCATGGTAGAGACAGCTGGCTGGTTTTCTAATGCAAGAGGCCGGTGACTCTCCCTTTCTCTTGAAAGCACCCTCCCAACCCCCACACACAAATGCACCCTAACCCAGCCCTGGGGATGTTCATCCCGCCAAAGGTAGGAAGGGAAGGGCACTGGGCCCTGGTGGGAGGCCCCAGTTCCGAGGAAAGATGCACGTGGTAGAGAGGAAAGCCAGAGATGGTCAAGGAAGTGGGACTGGACAAGGAGTCCATAGGGTAAACCCTCTGCACATTCCCCTCACTCACCCATCCACCGACACCTCTCTCTAGAGCCAACATCCAGGGCACCTGACAAGCCAGCTTTCTCTCACCAAGGATTCAGAGCTGGGGAGCAGACATCAGTTCCCTCCCATGCTCAGCCCGGCCCCTGGCCATGCCTACCAGACCAGTCAGTCTCTTTCCAAGCATGTTGACTTCTAGTTATATGTGGCTTTTTAGAAAACCAAGCAACTCTCTTCCAGTACATTTTTGTAACCACGTAGCTTAACAGGAACCTAAGCTTCCCTAGCCCTGGGGAGAGCTTTTCCAAATATTTTTAGAAAGTTAAAAATATAACAAAACAAACTTTGCACAAGCCGCCTCTTTAAAGAGGGGAGGTGGGATTCAGCAGACTCCTGGGGAAGGATTGCCTAGGCAGGATTCAGATGGCAGAGAGGGAGGAGGAGGGAAGGTTTGGTTTAATGGTGAGCAGGTTTGTTTTTGTTTTGTTTTGTTTTTCCCAACAGAGGAAATCTGTTGTCTAATTTGCCATTATATGGGTTTTCATTTTAAGGGGTGGAGCAAAAATAAACTGGTAGACGGCGGTAGGTATATTTGCTGGCGGCATGGAGCCAAGCAGCAGTCATTACTTTGCAACTCATTGAAAATTGCTGGCTTGGGCTAGAACGCCTTGGCTGCTAGCCGAGGAGTTAACTTCCTCCTCCACACTCACTATAGATCTGTGCTAGGTTTACTGGGGTCCCTGAGCAGATCTAGGGGTGGGCAAATCTCAGGAGCCTTTGTGGCTTTTTAAACATCTCTCTGGAGCAAGCTTGTTTTCCTGTGTTTCTTTAGCAAGCAAAGATTGCCACTGAAAGTCCCTGTTTTTCCAGCCCCCAACTTAATCAAAGGAGCAATCCAAATGGAGTGTAGCCGTGGAGTGCCCTTCAGACACCAGCTGAAGGTGGGAAATAGAAAAGGAGCGCAGCTCCCAGGGACAGCCATCCTCTGGGCCTCAGTAATTCCAGATCTCCCCTGAGAAAAAAACTTTTGCCTATAATCTTGTTCTTTGCTTCTTGGAAAACCTGGGGTTGTTCCCCTCACCTCTTAACCAGTCCCCAACTTAGTTGGGCAGGCATGGAAGAACAGAAGGAACCCATGTGTGAGAAAGGACTGGGTTTGTGTTTGGTTTTTACGAAACAGTTTGGAGACATTTGAATACTAGGGCACCTGCTGAGGTGCCCTTGGCAGTACTACTGCAGAAAGAAAAGAATAAAAAGGAAGCAGGACTCCAACACCCAACTTTCTTCCTGGGAAACTCCCCACGTCAACTTCCAGTATGCTTGTTTGTATGCAACAGCAAGTAACCAAAGCAAATTTAGAAGGAGAATTTATATTTTCAGCTGCATGATTTAAGATGTGAAAGAAAAGATGACTTGAAGAAAAGCAAATTTGGGGGTGGGGGGCAGGATCTGGTGTATGCGGAGTAGTTGCTTCCAGCAGTGAAATAAGAGGTTAATTAAGAAATCTTGGTCTCTGTAGACATTGTGCTTCCCCCTGCATTGTCCCCCTAGGGAGTCCAGGTTCAGCCTTGAAAGTGAAGCAGCAGCAGGCGGGCGGGCTCCCCGTCAGAGTGGCTAGTGAACTGCTGGCGGTTGCTGGCAGCAGCCTGGTGCTGTGGCCTTGTTTGGATTTGTGGGTTTATTTTCCCCAACCGAACTGAGACCGTTCTGTATATGGAGTTTGGATGTGTGTGCTCCAGTGACCTCCAGGTCACCCTTGTCCCCAGAGCCGGTCAGCTCCATGTCCATTGTAGACCGTAGCTGTAGCACCCCCCAAGCCTTTGAAAGTGCCTTTTTAGGCCCATGCAGGCCATTTTTGAATGGTTTAAGCTTGATTGTAAAACCCAACAGCAGCTAAGATGGAAGGAGAGTCTGCAGGCTTTGGGCATCCCCATTGGACACAGTCACAACCAGTTTCCAACCAAGCCCAGCTGTCTGAGGTTGTCCCAGCCCAGTGGGCAGAAAATGAGAAGAGCCAGTCCATACCCTTTTGTTAGAATCAGACAAGACCAAAACCATTTTTACAGCAAATTGATGAGCTGGAGAGAAATCTGCAAACCACTACCTAATTAGCCAAGGCCTGATCAAGGCGCCTGAGGCAATTTCCTCCTGGATTTCACCTCTTTCTTTGCCTCCTTCCTTCCCACCCATCACCAACACACACTCCCACACCACTCCACATTTTTTAAAATGTTTTTAACACTACTAAGGTTCAAAAATCAGAGAAAGCTGGAGGAGAGGGAGGTTTGGATGTGTTTCTAACTGCTTGTCTTACCTTTTTGTCACTGTTCTAGGACAGAAGTGGGCATAGAAATGTGAGAATACCCAGATGGGGGGGTTGACTCTCTGGCTACTCAGAAAGTGACCTAGGGAGAGGAGAGAGATGCAGCCCTGGACTGTACCCTCAGCCCAATTGTTCCCTCATTATAATCCTAAGCACTGGGCCTAGTGGGAAGCCAGCCTGGCCCAGGACATCTGAGACCAAAGTGCAGTCCAGGCTTGGGGTGCTCCAAGCATTTGGGTGCACACACACGTTCCTTAAGCACATAGCAGGCCTCCTCTATCCTCTGGGCAGGGTCTCTTGTTTTGCGGTCCCAGCCGATTCAGGGGTGCAGATAAAAGGCTTGACGCGACAGAGCTCGAAGTTGCATGCCCTCTCCAAGCACAGCGAACTCACCAGGACAGGCGGCTCCAAGTAGGGTCCGGAGCCAGGACAGAGAAGGCAAGGATCAAAGTCCCAGCAAGGGTTTGTTAGCAGAGCATCCCTGCATCCCCCGGGGCTCCCTAATTGCGCGCCCTGCAGCCTCCCGCTCGCAGGCTGTCGGACCACGAGGGCGCCCAGCCGCCGGCGGCGCAACAGCTGCGAGGCCCGACGAATACAGTCCGCGAGTCCCCCGGCTCCTGCCGGCATCTCTGCTGCCCGTAGCTGAGCACCCTCACCGCCACAGGAAGACCCCTAGGAGAAGGGGGAGGGTGTACAGAGGGACCCCCACAGCCAGCGAAGCTGGGGACGCCAGGCAGGCCGGGACAGCAGGGGAAGTTGGCTGCCCCCTTACCCAGCATCAACTGCCTACAAGCACCAACTTTCTCCCGCGGCTTCACCGGTTCCTCTAAAACATCCACTTAAAAAGAGGAACTCACACATATCAAATAACGGCTCGGAAGAGGTCACCATGAAAAATGAGCTGCTTTTATACACGTCAACCCAACGTCTTTACAGATTTTGTAAATTCCTAATATTCCGGAAGGGATTTTTTCCCCCAAAACCAAGTTAAACATTTCATCATCATACATTCTGCCTTAATAAAATTAGCTCCCTTGGATGTCATCACTTGTTAAAAAAAGATAAACTTTATTTTTTTAATTTTCAATCACAAAAAAAAATCTATATTTTTGTCTAAGCATTTATTTTACTGAATCAAAAAGACATGAAAGAAAACTCATGTTTTTACTAACGTATATAAGTGACTCTTTTTTTGGACAACATATAATAAATATGATATATCACTTATCACTCAGTCTTTCAAATGTACATTTTTTTCATATTATGGAGCATGCCACTTTTCAAAAAGAAAAAAGGTCATGAGAAATCAGTGCAAAGTTCTCAGGTACTTTCCTCTTTTTTCTGGGCAGACAGAATGTCTACGGCGATGCCTTCTGCCTCGGAGTCTGAGGCTGTCTGTCCATCTACAATTTTCTCTTGTCTGTGCGGTTTTCTCTCTGTGCCCTTCTTTCTTCCCTCCTTACACCCTCCCCCCTCCCTCCCTCCTGTTTGTCCCTAAAGTCATTTTTTAAAAGAACTTGAGGTTTTGTATTTGTTGATGTTTTGACTTACTGGTCGCACTTTGCAGTGGGGTCGGCATTTTCGCCATACTGCTGTGGGGGAGCTTTCCAGCCCTGTCCCTGGGGTGGGGAGATGGACAGCAGAGGGCTGGCTCCTCTTGGGGGGCCCCTGCCCGTTAGTGAACATCTTCCTCTCTTACTCCTCTGCCTCTCAGGGTCGGCTGCAAGGGAGGCTCGGTGGCCTGGTGCGGGGAGAGGAGGGGCAGCTGTCCGGGGCGGGGCGGGGGAGGGACTGCAGCGCCTCAGCTCGCTCTTCACCGGGGATGCGGGGTGCCCGGGATGGGGTTAGACAAAGGATTAAGGGCCGGCTGCCCCCCGGGTCCCAGGCCGTGGATGAGCACGCGGGGTACGAGAGGCCGCTGCAGCTGGGGATGCGGCGCCGGAGGAGTCCGGTACATGCTGCTGTACATGGCAGCGGCGGCCGCAGCCGCCGTGGTGCTGTCCATGCTGCCCAGCAGGCTTGGGTGGTAGAAATAAGGCGACGGAAACATCCTCTGCAGCGCCGAGTAGTTCCCTGCCTCGGCTAACAGCTCCAGTCCCACCGCAGTCTGCCGCTTCCATTTGGTCCTGAAAGAAAGCGGGCGTGCACGCACCCCGCGGCTGTGGACACTGTCCGGGCGCCGCGGCCCCTTCCCGCCCCCCTCCCGCTTCCTCCCTCGGGTGGCAGGAAGACTCAGATAGCTCTGAGGACCGGGAATGCACCACACCTCCTGCCCCCAACCCTAATCGCAGAAAGACACACACCCAAATCAGTTTCGTTAATTACACCCTCAACATCTGAGACACTCACAAATGAAACCCTACAAGCTTTGCCACCTTTTCCTGACCCTCTGTTCTACCATATAGTTTCGCTACTTCCTGAAACTTTCCTGGGGGATAAATACAGTCTTCTCCCTCTTCCGATAATTCCCTCCTGCCAGAGTCCCCCCTCAGCAATCCCAGCCTGTCCACTCTCTGCTCATCGTCCCCCCCCCCCAAGAAAGAAGAAACAGCAAACAAAGGGAAGCAAAGGACACAGAGCCTCCTGAGCCTTGGACCCCGTTGGCTTTCAGTCCCCGGGGCTGTGGAGACACATCTTCTCTGCCTGACAGTACCGTGGGGTGGGCGGGGGCTTAGGGCAGGGAGGGCGACAAGATTTCTAAACGGTATTCGTTTGAGGGAGGGCTCTCCCAAGGGGACAGTACTTCGGGGCTATTGGGGGGGGGAGGATACATTTCAAGATATTTTCTCCTCAGGGAGAGAATAACAATTAAAACCTGTGATCAGCTTTTCTCAGTCTCCTCCTCCCCCACCGCACCCCCGCTAGGAAGAAGAGGCCAGCAAGCTTTTGCTCACGTGCCTCCTGAAGGAACGCAGGGCTGGTGGGCTGTCCATACCCGGCAGCTCCAGCCAAATTAATAAACATGTCGCCCATTTTAAATTGGCTACAAATGACACTAATGTTTTCCGACAGAATTAGGGTGGCTGAAACTGTAAGTAATGAGACAGAAAATTATGGTAAAGATGACAACTGGATGGGCATTTCCAACCGCACTTATGGACGATTAAAACACAAATGAGAGTAAAGGAGGGGGAGTAAAAATCGAGACAAGAGAGACAAACACCAGGCTTGGAAACACAACACAGCCTGAGCCTCGGATTGCCCGAATTCTTCAAGCGCTGCCAGGCCCTTTACTAATTGCCCTTGCAGGGATGCAGCAGTTCTGGGTCGGCTTTGCAGTGCCCCTTCTCTCCACCAAAGCAAGCGGAGGCGGCCAGTGCAGGGGACACCACCCCCAGACAGGTCCCTTGGCCAGCTGCCCAATTCTCCTGCCTGTAGCTGCCGACCCAACCCTAGGCCAGCTGCTCTCTCCAAGGCAAGGCAGCTGTGGCGATCAAGGCTCCGACCCTAACTCTTGTAACTGCCTCACAGGCCCAGACAAGGACATTAAACTGCGGCCGGTGGAGCACCTCTGCTGGACCGTAAGGGCTGGGCAGCAGTGCTGATTCAAGACAATCAGAACCAAGCCTGGGGCAGGCCCAAGAGGTGCACTGCGCTGGCAATTTGGACCTGAGTTGGCAGCTGCACAGATGTCTCCACTGGAGACGGTGTGGCTTGATTAATTTGGGGATGAAATAGGGGGAGTTTTAGTAGCTCGGATTTGAGAGAGAAAAGAACACCTGTTAGAAATGCAAAATTCTCCAACCTTCTGCTGCCCCGAGGTCCCTCTCACCTTGGAGGTGTGGCTAATCCCTGCCCCAGCCTGGAGGCACCTAAACGCCCCCTCCAAGCCCTCTAAGTCTTGGGCCCTAGAATATCCCAGGCCAGGGGTAAAGAAAGTGGTGCAGTGGTCATGACCTGGCTGGCTAGGCACTTTTGCTCTCCGACACAGCCTCCCTCACCTGCGGTTCTGGTACCAGGTCTTGACCTGGGTGTCAGTGAGGTTGAGCGCAGCAGCCAAGTCCATGCGATCCTGCACGCTCAGGTACTTTTGCCGCTCAAAGCTACGCTCCAATTGATTGAGCTGGTGGTCCGAGAAAGCCGTCCTGGCTTTTCGAGGCTTCTTGGCTCTCACAGGGGGACTCTCTCGGCTACTGGTAATCTCCCGGTCTCCTTCCTCCTTTGTTCCTACGATAGAAAGCCAGCCACAACCACGAGTTAGCCTGGAATGGGGAAGGGTGGTGTGTCCTCCTGGCACCCACTTCCACATTCTCAAGCCAGCCGCTGGTCTCAGGAGACTACACTCTGCCACCACCACCACCCACCCCACCCCACAAACACACAAACACACTTGGGCCTTAGCCGGTGTGGAGGAGGATCGTTTCTGGCTAGGGAGTGTGGGGGCCTTGTGCGGGGCACCCTAAAAACTTCTGAAAGGGTCTCTGATCTTTGCATCATCGGAAGTTAAAAAAAAAAAAAAAACTTTTCAATAAATGGTCCATTTGTTAGTGTTGTTTCAGCGGCTGGGGAGAGATGCCATCCCTTTCCTTTATTGTTTTCACCACGACTTCGTTTTTCTAACTTAGTAGTTTTCAAAGGGTCTTTCCATTCTATTTTGTTTTGTTTTTAGGAGAGGCGCCTTTTTTGTTTACTGCAAGTTAGACATTCGTTTTTCTTTTACAGATGCACTTGAGAAATGTTGAAATCTTTTAAAGCTTCAGAAAGATATGTCACCCAGACATTGAGTTGAGCTCAAAATCACTGAGCCCATCCAGGTGACAGCGCCGAGATTTCCGGATTCTATTTGTCAACTTTGGTTTTTTTACTGAAATGCTGGGAAATCGATATGTCAATCCTTCTCTGTTTGTACCCGTTTTTGCAGCGCTCCTTGATCTTCCCTGCAGGAAGAACAATAATCTCTCTAATTGACCCACTGGGGAGGTTGGTGCACAAAAAATCGCCAGACCAGACTGTACATCTGTTTTGGGCACTGTTATGCTAATGCTAAAATTGTAAAATGAGGAGCCAATATCCTACTTTCCAGACAATCAGCACACACCTTTCCCAAAGACAGCAAGAATTAATAATAATCATAATCATAATAACAAGCCTATCAGTAAAAGAAGGGAAAAAAAAGAACTTTCCTGGTATGTTGATACTCTTCTGTCATGCAAAGACCAGAGCACTTACTTATGAAATTGTCTGAGGCAAAAATGGGAAAAGGGAGTTGAAGGACAATTTCCATAGTTATCTTCTGTTTTTACAAAAATAGATAAATTTAATTCCATAAAATTTTCCTTTTATAAATGCTACCTCCCAATTACTTGTAAGGAACCAAAAATCTTACCAAGATATGATACCCAGTTGGGACTGTGGGGTAAGAAGGGTGCTTTAAAACACTGATTATACATTTTTTCAGTGACAGCTTCCCTATGCTAAACATGATCTAATTTTAAAAGCTGCTTTGTAAATCAACTTTAATTTTTTCCCTCAGTAAATATGATAATTCTTGTGATGGTGTTTAGAAAATATTGTGGGGGGTGGGAGGAAGAAATCGTTTGCATTAAAGAATAAACACCAGGCTGTGATCACGCCCCTAGACACCAGGCTCACTAGGTCTGTTTCTCTTTCCCACCTCCCCACATCTCTACTCCCAAGGTCTCGGCTGGAAAAACCTCACGGTCGTTCCTTTTATCAACGAAAAGTACTTCCCGTCATGTCGCCTCCGCTGCCCGCCCCCTCCCCAAATTAAAATTACATAAAACAAAGAAAGGAACTGGATGGCGGCGAAGGTTCACGGGTAGAAATATAACAATAAGCAGAACTTCAGACGGGTCCCCAAATCGCACGCCCAGGCCTCCATCCAGCGGGCAATCTTTCCACCGTCCCCCAATCGCCGGAGAAGCTCTTGGAATAACTCTCTATCAGAGATTCGCCGGAGGCTGAAGGGGAGAAAAGGAAGCAAGAGAAGACTGATGATGGATGAGGGAGCTGGAGCGGCGCGACTCACCATGGCATTTGATGTCGCTCTGAGAATCTTCCCGCTTGTCGAGTTTGGTTTTGCTGTCCTCCTGCTCGAGCTTTGGCCTGAAGCTCTCGTGCGCTGCGTTGCCCTCTTGCTTCGGGGTGTGGTGGGGAGAAGAGACGCTGGTACTGTAGGGTGCACACGCCGCCAGAGGTTTGCTGTCGCCCAAGATGTCCTTAATTAAAAAAGAAGAGGTGGAAGTCCTGGGGGCCGAGGCGGCCGAGCCCAGCTGCTGGGCCGGCGGCGGCGGCTGCTGCGGCGGCGGTTGCTGTTGGGGCGAAGGCTGCAAACTTTGCGTCTGAGCCGCGGCTGGAGGCGGTGGCTGCTGGCCGTGGTGGAGGTGGTGATGGTGCTGGGGCCCTTCTGCTACCAGATGCGGCTCCGGCGGCTCCATGGTGACCGAGATGGGAGAAGAAGGCGCCGTTCCTACGGTATCAATCTCCGAGCAGGGGGACGGGGTGGCCTGACTCCTAAAATCCGCGGTCCTGGCCTCGCCGAGAGGGCGGAAATCTCCATTCACCATGC
>JAQZBX010005568.1:38547-46047 GCA_029593785.1 Cabassous unicinctus
AAGTGGGGCGGGGATGATAAAAGAAGGATAATTGGGAGGTGGCAATCGATGAACCCTTTCGACACAACTTTTTTTTTTTTCCTTATGCAAAAAGTGGGGTTGGGGGAAAAGAAAGACGGGGCGGAGGGGAGTTTCAAAATCTTTGAGAAAGCGCGCAGCGTGCACTTGGGGAAGCACCGCGCACGTGGGGCGCCGGGGACCCGGTCGAAGGCGCAGGCGGCAGAAGGCGACCCCGACGCCGCCGCTGCCGCCGCCGCCGCCTGGGTCTGTCCACAGTCTGGCACCGGGCGGCAGCGGCGGCGGCGGAAGTGGCAGGTGCAGCGACCGCGAAGCGCGGGCCGTCCGCGCGCCCTCAGCACTCCCCGGCGGCTTCCCGAGGTGGCTGCCGCGTGGGTCTCCGCCGCCCCGACGCCGAGTTTCTCAACTTTCTTGGAAAGTTGCGGAGCAGAGACGCGACAGTGGCCGCGACAGTCCGAGGAGGAGGAAGAGGAGGAGGCGGCGGAGACGCGGCACGGGGCGACTCCGACCGCTGCCCGGCGCGTTCGCTTGTAATCCGGCGGCTCGCGGGCGACACCGACCCCCTCCCGTGACGTCACGGCCACTGCCGCCGCTCCCCGCGCGGAGCGGGGTCCGCGCCCCCGCCGCCCAGGCCGCGCGCCGGGCCCCGCGCCCCCATTGGGCGCGCCCGCGCGAGCGAGGGACGCCGACGTACCCGGAGCCAATGGCCGCGCGGCTCGCGAGCCCGTCAGCGAGCGCGGCTCCGGCCCAGCTGCTCTTTTGAGAACCCGCGCAGCCCCCTTTTCCTGCAGCCCTGAGCCGAGCAGCAAGTCGCACGGTGGTCGCGGTGTCCACAATCACGCGTGAGGGGCAAAGGGAGAGAGGGAAAAGAGCAGAGGGAGACTAGAGAAAGAAAAAGAAAACAGAAAAACAAAAATAAAAAGAGGTAGCAACGTGTTGCCCGATTTCTTAAGGAGAATTCAGAAGAGGGAGGGGAAAGAGGAGGCGGGAAGGGAAAAGAGCTCGGGCGGACTTGCCTTTAAACCCCAACCCCGCCAACCCCGCTGCGTCCCCAGACACGCTCTTTATTAGTAGTAAGGCACTCAGAGCAGAAGAGGGGCTCTCGGGGAGTGCGTAACTCCAAGGCACCGGAGGTCGGGTTAGGCGGGCGGGCTCCGAGCTCGATTTGCCCCCCGAGGGCCCAGGCCCTCCGTTCCGGCCCAGCCAGGCGGTCCTTCCAGGGGGAGGATGGAGCCCACACCGTGTCTACCTGCTACTCTCGGGAAAGTAGAGGCCCGCAGCTCGGAACCAAGGGCCCCAGCCTCCTTTCCAAATCAGAGCCGAAGATGGAGGAAATAAACACTTGCTCCCGGGAGGGAAAAGGAACGCCCCGAGGTGTTTTCTAGTGGCCAGGACAACCACGGTTCAGCGCGGCCTCGGGCCGGCTCTGGGCTCGGGTGGAAACCCCTTCCCAGGGCGCGATGGCGGGTTGGTAGCCTGCGCCCTCGCCGGGCGGGCACCAGTTCTCTCGCGCGCGCACTCGCTCCCTTGCTCGCTTTCTCTGCTTTCTGCGGCCGGCAGCTCATTTGGAAAGGAAACAGTCACTGGATCCGCTTGGGACCCGGAACATGACTGTGACGCCTCGTCGGAGGGTATCAACTTGCATTATTTTCTCTACGACGTCTCCAACCTGTCTCTTGTTGAATGTCAAAGTAATGGGAAGTGCCAGTGACAAGACGGCGTATTACTCTTGATTAAGTGCCGTGTCAACCTAATTAGCAGAGTAATTATAAGGTGCTAATGAATGATTCAAAGTTCTTTGAGTTACATTTTACTCCAAATTACCATTTTAAGAACCCTATGAATCTGCTTGGCTGGCATCGCTTCCGTGACTAGGTGCAGAATGATGTTAGAAAATGGCCTTTTAAGTCTCCAAGGCCTGGACCGAAATATGGGGTTTAGTTGCGGTTCTGCAGGTTGCTCTCTGGGAAACAGCTTTTCTTCTGTTGGGGACGGGGCGGGGTATCAGTGAGGCCAATGACCTCCTGGGACCAGATATTACCTGTCGGTCGAAACTGCTTCTGTGTCCAGGAGGGGGTAGATGGGAGAATGCTCCTCTCTGCGTTTTTCTAGGGAAATCGATGTGTTCCACCCAGAAAAAGCCCGCGCTATTTTCAGAATGTTTTGAGCTGCGGTTTTTTTGGGTTTTTGTTTGTTTTTTAAATCATCTTCGTGCCGTTTTCAAGAGTCTGTCTCTGAGGAGGGCAGCGAGGAGAGGAAGCACCGAGGCGGACAACTCTCATTTTTCTCAGAAGGCGAGGGGAGTTTGGCTGAGGAGCCGGGGTTGGTGAGCCGAGGCGGATGGGGGGACCCAGGACATGCCCCAGGCAGAGACCTACGCCGTACTGATGGAGGACATACGGGGAACCCCTCGCGAACGCGTGGCTGGGCCCTGCAGGATGGGATCCGGCTCCTCTGGCCAGGGGAGCCGCGGTGGGCCTGAACCATGGTAGGAGTGGGATTGGAGTCGCCGGCTTTGAAGCGGGAACTGCGCGCTGGCCAGGCTGACTCTTCGGAGAGCCTGCGGGCCCTGTCTTCGCCTTCCCGCCAGGGACTCCGGGGCCAGGGGCCCGGGACGCGCAAGGACGTTTACCCGAAGGCTGTATGCCGGGCTCGTAAAGCCGCAAACCCTCGCAGCCTCGGCACCCCGCGCCCCTGGCCCAGTTGACTGTGGGAATGGCGGGGAAGGCACTGGGGCAGCCCGAGACTGCAGGCGGAGGCTCTGCCTCCTTCCTCCCTTCAAATATCGATTAGGGTTCTTCCCATTCTGACATCACCCATCAACTTCCAGAATGAAGTGCGTTTCCTCTCAGCCCTGGAGAACACAACCCGCACTCCCCTCGCTACCTAATCAAGGTGGGGGAGAAAATAAAATTTAAAATCCGAACTGCCAACGCTGCACAAGTCAATTATTCTCGACCTTGATAAATAATTCATTTAGGCCTGTTTTTGTTTTGTTCCGACGCCTAAAATAACTCGAGCTCAAAAGGTTGATCGCATAGCTTATGTTGGGCGGTTCGACAGGTTCTTTTTGTTTGTTTGTTTGGTAATAATTCATAACACCAGCAGGGAAGACTGAAATATGACCCCCACGAAAAAATAATCTAAAAAGAAGGGAGAGAGGAAGGTCAAAGTGTGAAGGGTAGAGGGAGGAGTGTTTTATGGAAATTCTAATTCAAAGCAAACGGGAGCCCAGCAAGCCCCACCTTGTGAATGTCTTAGGTTATATTTTCTTAAGAAAAGGTTAATACCATAGATTTCTTGGGGGTAGGATATTAGGAGATGAGCTCAATTGTGAGGGGACCGAATATGACCTTGGCTTTTCTCAAGGAACCTACCTTGCCTTCCTCCCACAGAAACATACTAATAGCGGCCTGAAGAATCAAAAGAGGAACACTCTTGAATCGAAAGAGATCACAAACTTCATGCAAAACCAACTCTTCAGAGCTGGGGTTTTGTTTCTTAACTTTTCTCAGTTCTTTTTTTCTCCAGACACATTCATCTTTTGCCATTATTTTTTTTTTTTTGAGAGTGTATATAAAATGTATATCCGAGAAGTTGTGTATTTTCTAGTAGAGCAGGCATGATTAACTTTTCATTTAAAAATCAAAATTTAGAAATAGAACAGGGTGCAGGTTAATCACATATCCAATTCCCAGATATTAACAAGATTTAAACAGATTTTTCCTCCACTGGATTTAAGATACAAGTAAACATAGTCCCTAAACTGAGATAATTTTGAAAATGATGTTCTACATTCAGGCCTTCATTTCCTTGGGGGGGGGGAATGAAGGAAGAAAGAAAATTCTTCTAATATGGGGGAGATTTTAGAATTATTGTACAGAAAGTAATTGTAGAGACTAGAAACAAACTTTCCCTTCCAGGTTCTGAGGGACACACCAGACCCGATCACCACTAAAGATGCTCTTTCCCCACCGCAGAGAATGATTTCAACACTTGCCTGTTTTAACAAGCTTTGTTCCTTAATACACCCTCTTCAGTCCACTTTTACAACTGAGTTTGATGTTTTGGATTGTATATAAGCTGGAAAATCAGGGTTTTTTTTTAATGAACTAAACTTTGAAGAAAGTCACTTATGATTATGATTAATTTGGAGCCGGCGTTTCTTACTATCATATGTAATTTGAACGTTCCTAAAATGACATGTTCAGCTCAGGCTGACGAGAATGAGGTGCAGAGGCACTTCCTTCCACTGGGCGGCGTCAAGAGCCCCGAACCAAGTGAGCTGGCTATTGTTTCTTTTTATAAAAGATGCAAGATACACAAATAAGCTCTCCACCTTCTAAGACTGACTTCCTGACGGTAGTGTGACCTCTCGCCGTTTCAAAGCTACAGCAACTCCTCACGTTTTCTTTCTAATTTCAGCCTATTAATACTTAAAGACTGGATGCATATTTGCTTAGAAAATAGTATATTAAACAGGAAGACATGAAAACATGTTTTTCGAGTCCGGTAAATTGATTGAAACCGGGAGAGTGGAGATTGGGAGCAGGGGAGAAAGGTAAAATGGAAGAAAAATTAAGAAAACTGAACACTGTTTTAACAGATTAAAATGATCATCTGTGTGATTACTAATTGTCCTGTGGGAATGAGAGTTTGAGGAGATGGTTCTGGTTTCATAATAAAATTCGCAAGAGCTATAAGCTTCACCAAAACTGTAAAGATCAGCAATTTATAAGACACCTACTGAAGTTGGCTCTCCCTGGGAGTTAGATGTGTGTTTATGCGGGGGCAACCAGCAGTAGGGCAGGTAGAGGTGTGGAGGAAAGAATGCTGGAGGAGAGAATTTTAGTCTCATCTTGCCACTTTCCAGTGTTCTCAGGCAAGGCACTTAACCTTTCTGATCACCAACTCCCTTGTCCATTGAATGGGAGAATTTTATTTGCCTAGGAGGGTGGTGATGATCAAATAAGACCGTCTATGCAGAAGCTCTTTACAAAATGTGAAGCAAGAGTTTGAAATGACCAACACAAAGGTGGCAATTATTTCTAGCTCTGGGCAACATCTAGTAGTCATAGTTTTTCCACTTCCTCTCTCCCTCATTCATTTTGTTTATTTGCTCCGTCAATAAACATTACTGAATGTGCACTCCATGCCAGGTACTTCAGAATGGGACACTAACCCACCTCCGAGAGTTGTTTGGATCTTGATCTTGCTGGGAATTGTCCTAAATGCCAAATTCAGCAATTTCAGCAAATCTGAAAAGAATAGGGATGCATCCCAAGTTAGAGGGAAGAGTAGGAAGAAACGTTCGGAGGTTGTTTTACACGTTAGCTAAAGGTAATGATGGTGTTAAAGGCGCACCAATTGTCCAAACTTTACAATTTCTGACTGTGGGAATGAGGATCTCTCCCGAGTGTTGGGGAAGGGACAAAGAACTCTTGGAGCGCCTTGAAGGGAAAGGGAACTAACTGCACATGCCTACAGATCTCGGGAGCAGAATTTTACATCAGGTTACATAGTCTTAGTTTTGATCCCAAGAGATGGTCCAACTTGCTCAAACCAGGATTGTACCTTCCCTTTCCCCATTTTCAAACTCAGGAAGCTGTGGTGACTTTAGCAGGCCCAGGAAGAGGTCTCCCTCCATTTGAAGGGTGGGGTTAGAGACGGTGACAAGGTGGAAGCAGCTGGAGGGGGATCGTGGGGAGATTGTGTTCCACTTCCCCTAAACTGGATCATCGTCCATTTAAAGACCCGCTCCTAAAGAAACGAAAGTCCCCTCCCCGGGTGACAACCCCCCCACACACGAGCCTCTATAAAAAGAACTCTGAAACCTATAAGGCCTCATGAAGGGAATTGATGCATCTACCAATTCCTGAGGTTAAAAGGGAATGGAGGGGTGGGGGCAGAGGAGAAACGAAAGCCTCAGAGCGCTGAACTAAGATGCCAATCAGTGAAGGGGAAAGTCATTTGCGCTGTTAATTAACAAGCGGCTAATTAAAACGGCACTTTGAGCGCTAATCAATCGCCTTATTAAGTTAGAGCCATCACTGGAACAAATTGAAAGCTCCCCGCCCCGGCTCCTGCCTCTGGTGCGGGCGGAGCTGGATTCCCTGACACCACTGGAAAGGGGTGGGGGAGGTCACTGTTGGCTCTTGGAGCCTCCCCGAGGTCTGTAGAATCCGCCAACTCCCAGGTTCCAGCCGACCGAACCTCCCGCCCTGGCCCGGGGACCCGCTGAGCAGGACACATGTTTATGAGGAGCCCAGGCGCAAGCGGCGAGGGCGGAGAAAGGGGGTTGTACAGAGAATAATCCATTCAGCAGCGGTTAACACCGACATTTCCACCCAAAAATAGCTCCCAGATAGGCAAGGAAAGGAGGCAGTTCTGCTCGAGAGGCGGCGCTCTCGCGCCGGAACCGTGCAGCCCATTTCCCGGGACAGATCCACAGCCCACTTTCAAACTCTTCTTAGGCCCTTGCCCTGGTCCAGCCCAGCAACCAGGAAATAGCTGACTTGTCTTCAGGCGGCGAGGACAGGACAGCCGGCCTCCTTGGCTCTGTCTGCTGAGGAATGAGATGGAGGTGCGAGGTGACCACCTGGAGAGCCTGGCGCGCTGGCCTGGAGTGATGAGTGGGGTCGTGCTCCGATCATTTGGGAGGAGGGCCCACCGTTGTCAGCAAGTACGTGCCTCCAACCCAACCCATGCACTCTTCCCCAAGCCGCAGGCGCTCGAAACTTGTTAAGGGAATGAAAATTTTCGAATCCCTGTTTTGAAGAGTTTTCTGCATTGCCTAATTGTTAAACGCCTGCTTTTCACCACATTTCCGAGAGAGACGCATTTGGCGACAAGAGGGAGCAGTAATTTAAATTCCAACTAAGTGGGTTCTTTTCCTGCCTCTCCACCTGCCTGGCGGCCCTTGTTAATCCAGAACACACCTGGCGCGCAAACCACAACGTTCTTGGGGTGCAGAGCAGAAACGCAGTAAAGGGTGGCGGAGGGGCGGCAGCGGACTCCTATGTGGTTTGCTTTTCACCGCCTCCTACAGAAACAAAAAGAGGACCCATTGGAAGGACGTCTTTTGCGTGGTGGGTTAAGTATGCCGTGGCCTAGAGTGTGGCTTATGTGCCTGCGACTACACGCGTATGTCCAGAGCTAACCTGTGGGTTCGCCTTCTCGGAGATGCGCCTGATTGCGTCTGCTGGTGTGTCTGAGCTTGCTTAGGGTGTCCCGGGAGAACCGAAGGAACGTTTCCCACGTGCAAAGTTCAAAAGCATTAATATTTCCATCATATTATCATTATCAATATAATAATATTTGCTCGGTTAGCGGCACTAATTAGGCCACATTAAAACCGTAGTGTCTCCTAATGGTGCGTAATGTGCCCACACTCACATTTTTCTCTCTGAGGATGGGCGCTGCTAGTTGGCGGCAGGGGAGGGCAGATAGGAAGCAGCGGGCTGGCTTAGGGTGTGACGCCTC
>JAQZBX010005568.1:51047-56194 GCA_029593785.1 Cabassous unicinctus
TATGAGGTATACCTGACGGGGACACCGAAAGCCGCCTGTACTTCCTCTCATCAATACAGCAGAGCTTTTTGTCAGTAATTTGCAATAAGTGTCTGCAGCATTTCTGCAGGGACCCAGAAATCATTATTGGCTGCAGATCTGCACGGTTCCTAATTGGAAGCATTGGGCCTTATCAGCTGAGGATTTCCTAGGACCTTTGACAGATACCAATACTAAAATCATTGTTCACTTGTCAATTTAAAAGACCATTAAAGCAGCTTATTTTGGTTTTAATTGGAACCTCCTCCCTTCCAATGCCCGGCTTTAAAAAAAGAAAAAAAAAAAATCCCTTAACACCCAGCGGCGCGCGCGCACACACGCACGCGAGCTGGGAACGGCTGTATGTAGGTCACCCCAGTGGGTTAGGGACAAGCGGCGCGACTCCCGCTGCAGCCGCCGCCGCTGCCGCCGCCGCCGCCACCCGGAGCCACGCGCCGCAGCCTCGAATTTCCAGAGATTCCGGCAGCAGCAGCGCGTCTAGCTCGAACGCTCCCAATTAAACAACACCACATTCGCTTAAAGATTTTCTCAAAAAGTGCACTGGGGCCAAAAATCAATCACTCTCCCCCGCCTGACCGGGTGAAAACAGATGCATAACATATTCATGCTCTGAGCACGCGGAGCAGCCCAGCATGGAACTAACTTTTTTTCCTCCCCCCCTTTAAATAAAGCGGGCAGTAGTTCCGCGGCTCGGCAGTCCTGCTAAAGCTGGCAGATGCAGCAAAACTAATATGTGTAAATGCTTTAGAGCAATAATCTGCTTACAGCGACACTTTCCCGAACGGCGGCAGGGCTGAGGGGGAAAGAGAAGGCGCTTGGCAGCCAGGGGAAACCGAATTGTTTTGACACTGCCATTGAATAGCAAAGCCTGGTGGATAATCATTTCATGGGATAATTATGGGCAAGCAAAAAAATAATAAAAAGAACCTACCACTTCACCCACCCTCTTTACCTTCCCCCATCAAAGTGAGCGATGAGTTCTCATTATTTTTTACCTTGCTCACAACATCACTGGGTCCCTTCTAAATGAAACAGATTTAATGATAATTCTAGAAGGTAAACGGAGCTGGAATAATATTTACTGTATAATCATTTGGGCTCTGTTAAGCTCAGCACTTCCCCTTATCCCAGGAATCTCACTAATTGCTTCCAATCTGAAAATGACCAGGCAGACTTATTTTGTTGGAAGGTTACTCGCACCTAATGTTAAAAAGCATTATGTGTGTTTTTATTCTAAAAGCTCATTCTCATCCAATCCCCCCCTCCCTTCCAATTTTAAGTGGCCGATGTTTTGTTTGGCTGCTGTTTTATTTGCTGTCAAAAAGAATTTGATGCAAAAACCATTTAAGCATGCATACAACCCATGGAGGGTTCATTTGACCTCATTATACTGCAATAGAGAAGAAATCCAGTTTGTTAAATATCAACGAACCGCATGCATTTCACATCAGATCACAAGAGCAATGCTTCAAAAGATTATCCTAGAAAGTGCTTAGAAAGATGGAATGGGTTAACTTTGCTTGCCAGAAGGTGTTCTGACAAACACAGGAAAAGAGAGATATGGGCAGCCCCCTTTAAGAGCAGAGCAACTGAAGAAAAAAGAGATTTATGCTTTTAATTAATGGCAATTAAACCATGCCTGTTGGCTTGGCCTATGGCAATTGTTCCCTGCAAAAAGGAGGCCGAGCTGGTGACAAGCATTTGAATCCGCTAAGTTCTGTCAAGGGAGCTGACTCTGCAGGCATCAAAACCAAACTAAATCAATAAAAGAATTAAACTTTTATAAATTGCATTTTGACAAGTATCAGATACCGTTAAGCTTTGATATTATGAATTCCTTGGAGGTGATGCAAACAAGAAGGGCCGCAGTTAGAGATCCAAACAATCAAAGAGGCTTGTTAACATGCGCTGTCAAATGCATCAGTGCTATTAATTACTACAAATTAATGTGACTCTCTCTTTCTCTGGTGATTGGAATAATAATCAGCCAGATTCGTGGAATGAGCCCAGAGAACATATGCAACCCTGCCAAAAATAATAAGTTTAAAAAACAGTAGACATTTGTAATCTTTGTGTTCAAAGGCTGGACGGTTTCCGTGTTGCCAGTTGTGACCTCACTTTACCCATCTTCCCGATTCCTGGGCTCCTCTTCATGTGCTCTATCCTGTGTGATGACAGAGGGAGGCATCATAGTCTTGCCAATGACTATTGGAGCAGAGAATAAAATCTTTATTGTGCTCCACTGAGGTGTGGGGGAAATGCAGCCCAATCCAAGGGGATGGTTTTCTAGGAAGTGAACCCGAATGTCCCATAATCTGGCCACTTGCTAGCATGAAACTCTTCTTTGCAGTAGGGTTAATAATTAGAATTACATGATGCTTTCACTCTGACAGTGCAGTAGGCAGGACTTCATGGGGGAAATGGAAACCCTAATTATTCCTGTTAGGGGTTCTGGGCACCCAGATTGATTCAACAGAAGAATTTCCCCAGCATTTTGTGATAGTCTACATCTACAAATGACCATTGCTAAGATGCACCTGTTCTCCCTCAGATACACATTTTAAAATAGATGGCGATTTTCATCTAAATAGCTAGGAGATTCTAGATCCCTCCCCGACCCAGTGAGATGCCTCAGCAGGCTAGCGCTAAACAAATACTTGTGTCATTCAATGTAATAATTTTTATTTTCTAAAGTTTGTTAGCAAACATATTACAAGCTAATTAGTAATAACATACTTCCCTGTGCTTTCTGATGCATAATTTTTTTTAGTTTATTTTACTAATTTGGAGATTTTAATGTTCTCTTTCTCAAAGTCTCTTTCTGCCTTCTACTTCTTACCTTGTGAACCAATTTCACATGGTTTCTCACATCTGAGAAGTTTCCGAATGTTTCTACTGTGTTTTTAGATTAATTGAAGAATGGAGGTTAACCACATGATATGGGAATTTATGATTTGGGTTATATTTATATATATAAGAAACTAAACATTCCAAAATGTGACCTTTTTTCTTGTAGTGGAAGTGGGTACAAGGGGAGGGTGGAGAGGTAGCAGAGAGCGAACCTCTAATTCTTTCTTGCAGTTGAAAATAAGATTACAGTTTGGAATAACACATTGTTACCTCTTAGTGGCTTGGACTGATCCATAGTTACAGAAAATCGTTGTTTGCTAATTGTGTTAGTAGATACAATGTATTAATTGTGTGGGCTGTCTTAACTGCAAAAATGCAGAAATCATAAAAATGCACTTCCTAACTTTTAGTAGGAAAAGTGCCAGGTGTGTACTGGTGTTTCGACTAATTATTTGATTTTTACTATTGACTATACCTGTGTGTGTGTTTCTAACATAGAGAGGAATTATCTCGACACCATCTGGTAGTAGTTTTTCATGTCTGATAAAATGTAAAACTCAGTTTGAAGCTTGGCCAGTGATAAATATGCTTAGGATTCCATGTGACTTTGGTCAACCTCTGGCCTTATGCGTATCAGGGCATTTGTCTCAAACTGTGGCTACAGTATTTTATTGATGTGCCTAATTTGTTATCTACCAACTATAATTCTTATGATAGATAGGGTATTTGGGGAGTGACAAGGAAGTTTGGGATGATTTTTTCCCCCTTTTCATTGTTAAGAAATGGATCCTGGCTCTAAATTTAGATTTAAGTTTACATTTTCAATATCAAGGGTTTCTCAAGATCTTTTCAGAAAAAGCATTAAAGGGAAGAAGAGGGGGAAGCAAACACTTATAAAGCTTCCACAGAAAAGTCTTTTACATAAAAGTATGGCTCTAAAGATGTGCTTCTTTCCTGCCCTATGTGCTCACTCAGCAAATGCAGAAGGAATTTATTGTTGGAAATTTGTGTAATCATTTTTATCTGATTACTTGGCAAGATGCGGCAAGAGCTCTAGCCTCTCTCTATTTTAGAAATCCAGGTTTTATTATAAGCATGCTTCAGTTCCTCCAAATGTCTTTATGGATTTGAAGGGGCTGCTCAAGCTTTGTCACTTATTTTTAACAATATAATTTTCTAAGAATGGAACATTCTTGCTAAACCTGGCACGTGATATGTAAGCACATATTGACCATTCACTGTTACTTTAATGCTTTCTGGCAGCAGCACTACATCAGGCAGAGTTCAAACAACATGTTTGCCTGAGTTCAGTGTCCATTTAAATCAAATGTGTCAGCTTTCAATTTTTAAAAAAAATTACTTATTAGTTTTTATTAAAATTCAAGTTAATATAAGTGCCCTGCAAAATTGATGACATGCCTTGATAGGAATAACCCATATTCTAAGTGGGGGGCGGGGGGAGTAAATATCATGCCCCTGTTAATTCAATAATGTAATTATCTTTTTCTGGAAAGTTAATTTACAATACACTTGCATTTACTTCATTTTTTATCATTATTTTGAAGGCCCCTCGTTTATAAATTTGCACATGTATTGTTATGAATATGTGTATATTTTTTCATTGTGCAAGAAGATATTTCTTTCCCCATTCATTTTCACTTTGCATTCTTCTACCTTCTTCTCCTTTGATTTTGGACTGATAGCTCAATTCACAAATTATTATCAATTTGATAGCAATCAAAGTTGTGAATCCTCACACATTCTATACATGCTAGGATTTAAGAACTATCATCCAAAATCCTTTCCTGTAAGAAAAAGGGTGGTGGTGGTAGTGATGGTGAGGGTATGCAAAATTTCATATACAAGTAGAAATATAGATATATATTCAAGACATATTTATTCACACATGTATTACCAATATAATACATGACTGCTGATTTCTCAGAAAAATGTCTTCATTTGAGAGATGAGTTATCTCTTTTTACTTTGCTCATGAAGAAAATGGCAGATGAATGATCAGCTGTTGGTGATTCTTCACCATGTGGAGTGATAGATGAAAAGACACTTTAATTTAGTTCCTTTGTGTTTCCACATACTATGAGATTTTTGTTTTTTATTACAGTGTTCCAGATAGAATGAAGCTCCATATACTTGGTACAAATTATAATGAGGCAAATTTCAAATGAAGATGTTGATGTTTCTTTCTATTTATGGCATTGTAAATTGTCCTAAGAAGGGAGATACTTTGGGTGTTTCAT